>BSQZ01000045.1:4630663-4798163 GCA_033239005.1 Lamellibrachia satsuma | reverse complement strand
TTCAAATATACATTCATCATAATTTATATTCTGAAATAGGAAGACAATAACAACAAGCAACAAAAAGGACGGTGGCAAACAATTTGTTTTCTACGAATTAACATATATTGGTGCTGAATTAGTTTCGCACAAGTTTTGTGAAGACTTATTTCACAAAGGTCACATTTAACTACATGATTATTCATGTTCCGATTACAAACAGGACACCATTATCTTTATAAAGGTTTTAGCCATTTCTATTGATAGTCATTATACTTCACACTCCGCTAGGACCTTTTGGAAGACGAAGCAATGCTGTATCCACGCACTGAAAATTTGTTTCTCATTTCAATTGTCTAGCACGACGGAACAGTTCACTATTGCAGGACGACAGGTGGTCGTTTGTTTAAATGTCTCTACCTTTAAGCACACGTCATTTCGCCATCAGTTCAGCCTTTTTTCTGCAAAATGTAGCTGAACGATGACCGGCGTTTTCCGTCACGTCGGGCGGCAGATCGTGAATCGCCGATATGTCGTACGGTTCGAGATGCACGTTTAGTTTCTGATGAGCGAAGTTGACAAAGTTTGTTGACTTTGCCGAAATGTTGGTAATTGAGGGTAGCTCGTCGTCTGTTGCTGGTGAGGAACGCACCTTCTGCGTTGACGTGGCAGTGGTCGCGGAGTAACTGTGTAGGTTCACTCCCGTAATGATGGTGTTCTTTTTATCATGGTTTGTTCGAGTTCGTTAAACTGAGCTGCGATCGTCTTTTGCTTTAGTTGTGTCAAGGAGCTTAGATATGCGTTTGTCCGTGGTCTTGGTTCTGTTTTTTATTTCTTCGAAGGATTTGCACAAGAAATCCAGAGTTCTTCTGATTTCTGATAGCTCTGACTTGTCAGTGGCACTGGCAGTGCGTTTTCCCGCTTATTGTGTTTGCGCGACTTAGTGGATTGCCTGTGGCTAATTATCAGTGCATGCCTTAGCTTTATTTTGCACACAGCTGCAACCAATGTCACGGATCACTTCAATTGCTAGTTTCGTCGTAGGAGCGTTGAGATGAATCTAAGGATGTCGGGTCAGCGGGGGTGAATTTTCCCGCTCTATACTATTCAAATGGGCGATATTCCCAGTAGAGTAGGACAGTACAAGGAAACGTTTTTGGTACGTGTTTGGAGGAAAGAATTCTCGAATTACTTCGTTGACGTGACGGTCCACTTTTCGTTTTAGCCGAGATCAATCGTCATTTCGACCGCACACGTAAAACCCGAACACGGCAGAGTTCCTAACACACACGTCCAGTACACACTACATAATGACAAAATGCAACATTATCAACATTATCCATATGCAACATTATACATTTTTGGCCGAACATTCAGGTCTTTGGAGCACGCTTATCAGTGTAGAAAATCATTAGTTTTTGGGTATGTGGAACTGACAGAAAGGACCCGGATGGCATCACTCTATCGTTGGGCTAAGCATAGAGGTAGAGACACGATCTTACGTAGACAATTTGAGACAACACAGATTCCGAAGGAAGCGTTGACTACAACGGAGACCGCCGAATTGGTAGAGAATGTCCCTTCGCGGGCAGCCTTTTGGTGAAAATAAAACATATGTGTTATTCCAATTGTTCTATTTGCTTCGACGAGCGTATTAACGCATCTGTCACAGCAAAAAAGTCTTAGAAACACGCACCACGAAATAAACACGGCCCTCTAGACAACAGTGGCGACACGTGACGATCAATAGGACAACCATCAGTTCAGCCTTTTTTCTGTTTTCCTGTTTTCCGTCAAGTCTTGGCGACAGAACGTGAATCGCTGATACGTCGTACGGTTCGAGATGCACGTTTAGTTTCTGGTGAACGACGTTGACGCAGTTTGTTGACATTGCCGAACTCTTGGTGATTGAGGGTAGCTTGTCGTCTGTTGCTGTTGAGGGACGCACGTTCTGCTTTGGCGTGGCAGAGGTCCCGGAGTAACTGTGGAGGTTCGCTCCCGTAATGATGATGTTCTTTTTTTCATGGTTGTTCGAGTTCGTTAAACTGAGCTGCGATCGTCTTTTCCTTTAATGATGTCAAGGAGCTTAGAGATGCGTTTGTCCGTGGTCTTGATTCTGTTTTTATTTCTTCGAAGGATTCGCACAAGAAATCCAGAGATCGTCTGATTTCCGATAGCTCTGACTTGTCAGAGCTTTTTTCCGCTTTCGACGTGGTTGGAGTTATCGTGTTCGCGCGACTTTGTGGGTAGCCTGTGGCTAATTATCAGTGCATGCTACTTAGCTGTGTTTTGCACCCAGGTGAATTTTCCCGCGCTATGCTGTTCAAATGGGCGATATTCCCAGTAGAGAAGCACATACTCAATATAAGGAAACATTTTGGTACGTGCTTGGAGGTAGAATTCGCGACTTACTTCATTGTTCTGAAGGTCCACTTACTTCGTTGTCCTTAAGGTCCACTTACTCGTTCTAGCAGAGATCAATCATCATTTCGATTGCACAAGTAAAACCCGAAACAAAATCACAATTTATGGCGAAATTCGTAACACACACGTCCAGTACACATTACATAATGGCAAAATGCAACATCATCAACATTATTAATATACAACATGGAGCACGCTTATCAGTGTAGACAATCATTAGTTTTTGGGTATGTGGAACTGGCACAAAGGTTCCGGATGGCATCAATCTCTCGTTTGGCTAAGCATAGAGGTAGAGACACGATCTTATGTAGACAATTTGAGACCACACAGATCCTGAAGGAAGCGTTGACTACAACGGAGATCGCCGAATTGATAGAGAATGTCCCTTCGCGGGCAGCCTTTTGGTGAAAATAAAACATATATTTAATCCCAATTGCTTTCTTTGCTTCGACTAGCGTATTAACATACTAATGTATCAATGCATCTGTCACACCAAAAACAGTCTTACAAACACGCTCTATAAAATAAACACTGCCCTCTAGATAACAGTGGCGACACCTGACGATCAATAGGACAACCATAACAGCAGTTCGCCACACGGCACGATGGTAGCTGGTGGGGTTCGGTGACGTCAACAGGAGGCGGGGTACGCGAGATATACTCGTGGCAAGCGAGCAAGCTAATTGTTGTTACGACGGAAACCACCGCTGCGGCCGGAGTTATGGTGAAGGCCTATCCGTGCAGAAACTGTGGCTAGGTCTTTTATTCTGTTGGGGATTTGCGAAGACATCTAAAGAGTCACCGCAGGAAGAGTAACCCGTTTTTCATTTCGAAATGTAACATAAAAGTAAACCGTTCGAGACTATCGCAAATATACAAGAACGCCATGATAGCAATCACCACAAAACACGGCTCTTTAAAAACGGAGGCGCTATAACAACAATCGTTACAAAACTGTCGGTCTATAACCACCATTTTACGCTAAGGATGCGCCATAGTTTCGTTGTATGCCACCATGTCACCGCAAGTGTAATGCAAATGTTACTTCTGCAAGTGTTAATGTAGTTAACTTAATGTAATTAACTCAAACACGACGCGAGCCAGCCTCCGTTAAGACCGAGATAATAGATACCGAGATAATTAGATACCGAATTCGCAGTCAACTCAATGATCTCCAGTTCTGGTAAGTGAAGTGAGGAATGTGTGAAAACGTGTTCCTCGTTTTCGCTTCCAGCCAATGGTGAAAAGATGTATTCACCGTGTCCTTGTTCTTGTTAGTCATAATGTTGTTGTGCCACGAATGGTGGCCACCTCGTCGCGACCACCATTCCTATATACGATTCATGAACCTTCTAAAACGTTTTCAAACATGTGTGAAGATCACGTGATTTTTGCTTCCGCGCGACAGATTCCTACCAACGAACACTCGAACTGTAACATGACCTAATTAAATCAACCAATCAAACAAGATGATCAAAGAAGTTGCTGATGTCATCAGTTGAACACCGCAGTATAAATGTTACAACATTGTTTCAAAATCGCATCGATTTGGCGCGTAGTGTGTGTCTGCCAGTCCAAAATTATGTAAAATGTATTTAACGATTCATAGAAAACACCAGCTCGATCAGTAAGATGATCTTCTAATACAGTACTTTGGCTCTTCAAGGTTGTATGACACATTTGGTTCTGCGGTTCAACAAACAATGTGTTTAATGTAATTTTTTTGTGTGCCTTCGTTTCGTTACCTAGTTGCTTCGTGGGCAGACGGACGATGGTCAATGTAGGGGTGTGAGAGGGAGGTGAGTGAAGGGACAGGTGAGGATGACCGAATGTAGGTGCAGTGGCTTGGAATTGGCCAAAGGTGTTTGGGGCTGAAAATGGACAGTGATGAAGGAAGATGGGGACTGACGTGAAGCTGGTGAAGACGGTTGGTAGCACATGGAATAATATGCAAATCAAATGAAAGAGAAATGTCACAAATTTGAAGAAAATGACAGAGGAATGTCAATAAAGACAGATAAAGGTTGATAATGCAGAGGAATGTAAGTAATTAAAAGAAAATGGAAGAGGAATGTGAATAATTTCAAGAAAATAAGAGATAAATGTCACTAATGACAAGAAAATTACAGAAATTTCCTTAACGACAAGAACATGAAAGAGAAGTTGTAGCTGTTTTGTTGTTTTGCTACTTCGTTACTTTTGCTGATTTGTTGCTTAACTATTTTTTTCAACTTATCGTCTGTTTTATTACAAAGCGTAATATCAAATATACTACTACATACGTCTAAGAAATGTAAGTGTTGTGTCACAATAACTTTGATTAATGTTGATGATTACATAATTGCTTATTAGTTATGGCATAATTAGTTAGCATATCAGGGCGTGGTGGGCATCAGTTATTAGTGCCTTGCACGGGTCGGGCTTTGGGCCCAAGTCGGGCCTCTACTAAATTTCTCCCAGATTTTAGACATGAATGCAGCCTTTTGAATATATCTAATGGCCCCATAAGTTCATTTGGCTGGAAATGGACACTCCCAAAGGTTTAGTTTAGACATATTTGCAGAGGCAATCCAGCCGTGATTAACCATTAACTTATCATCCTTTGACCCAACCAGTAGGCATGCTATTGTTTAGATCTTCCCTCCAAATCTTGCCTGCCTGAATGACCTGCCCACTGCCCAGTGCCCACCCCTGTTGATAGTTGGTATGTTTCAATTGTGTTAACTTGTGTCTACTGTTTAATGTCTATAATTTACCCAGTATTTCTTCATTCACACTTGTACTAAATCATACATATCTGAACCTGTTCTCTCTCAGACCAGTGACTGCAAGCCTGCTGGAAATGCTACTGGGTGTCAGTGCCAGTGGGTGACACGGAATTGAAAAATCAATGTTAATGTTTTTTAATGTAATTTAATAAAATAATAAAAACGAAGCACAAATAAACTGTAATACATACGTATTGCAAGATCATATTTTCAAATTTTTTTGGGGCCGCGGGCTTACCCATATTTGGTCCGCGGGTGTGGGCCGGGCCTGGGCCTGAAAAGTGCGGGCCGGGCCGGGCCGGGCCGGGACTAGGCTAACCATTAAAATGCATGGGCCGGACATGGGCCTACATTCTAGTTTGCGGGCCATGGTCGGACTGGGCTTGACGATAACTGCTAATGGTTATCAAGGAAACACTGGCATGTACAGTGCGTGAGTGTGTGTGTGTGTTTGTGTGTGTGTGCGTGCGTGCGTGCGTGCGTGCGTATGTGTGCATGTGTGTGTGCATCTTACTGTTTAAACTGTTTATATTTATATATTGGTATCTAGGAAACACTCGCATGTACGGTGCTGTTTGATTCAGCGTGCGTGCGTGTGTGTTCAATTCTAAGCTAACACTAGTTTCTTGAATTGCTATACATGTTCGGTTAACGACTTATTCACAGATATATTAGGTTAATCGAGTGTGTGTGCTATTGTGGTGTGTATTATTGTGGTACTCAAGTGTATTACACACGAACAACCCCTTGAACAAAGTAGATATGTCAACAACGTATTTCACTCGAAACACAACACCAAACCCAGTATTTCATTATGAGAATGAAAATGTTTCATTAATTTATTTGGTTATGACCAATTACGGATGTAATTAACCACCCGGTGATTCAACAGCACGTTGCACAAACACCCTTTGTTTGGGTTCATCTAAATGAGTGTTGCATTGACATAGATAATGAGGTTAATCTCACTACTCACAGGCATACTCTAATGGCGGTGCTCTGTGCAAAGAACAATTATTCCTTTAAGTTCTTAACGTCATTGTGATGAACAGTGCATCGTCGGTCATAATTTCTCGAGTGTGTTATACTTTATCAATGCAATCTCACAAGTAATGACGATAGCCGTCATCTGCCACGCCACGATGATTCTTCAACGCACTTCCTCTCACAGTTTGCATATAACATACGTAGGCTCGTTACCATACACTTGAGAGCACTTTTAATTAATTAGAGTTGTCTGTATTTTGCTAGTCATTGGTTGCAGCTTGGACAATTATATCAACTGGTCCAATCACACAGTATATATATTTAAACGTGTGGTCAAATTACATCCTGTGTGTAATAAAAACGTGTTTATTATTTTCCAACGCAGTTTGTTGGAGTAAATAGAACGCCACAAATCATAGCACTGATGAGTTCGACTTTATCCCCCACTGTTGAACTACCGCTTGATTCACGCCCGCAACTAATAATTTGCTCTATGTGGCAAATTTTCCCTTGTATAAATGCAATACAATTCAATTAATATAGTCAAACATGCACGTATTTGGTATAAGGCTACTACTTTATGGCACATCACCTAACATGAAATTTTACAAAATAAAAGATAAAACCAATAAAAATCAACAGGTTATCGTATACATAGGTTATCCTATGTTATGATTTACCCATCACGTTTTATCTTACGTCGAGTTTGGCGCAGTGTGTGCGCGTACGCGTGCGTGCGTGCGTTTGTGTGTGTGCGTGCGTGCGTGCGTGCATGCGTGCGTGTGTGTGTGTGTGTGCGTGAGTGTGCAGTGTTCGCCATCTACGAATCATATGTACAAAGATAATTAGCTTGGCCTACGCAGGGTTTTATCCCCAGCTTTTAGCACATGCGTATACACTATCTTTGATCATTTAAGACTGCCTGCAAATCAATGTCGATAATACGTATCCCTCCGTGTTCGAGTAACTGTTATTATAACAAACCGTATTTACGGATGCAGCCAGTTTCCGCGGACTGGTTTTGAGTTTGTGAAAGAGAGCACAGAGGCCTATGACTGAAGCATCGTGTTAGTTAAGATCAAAAGCGTTCTCATTTGTGTTGTATTTCTTTGTTGCTGACAATTACTTTATCTGAAGCCGGCTTATATTTCATAATGACCCTGTTAAAATTTACAAAGTCACCAGTTGTATATATATATATATCTATATATATATATATATATATAGCAAGACAATAAGTAAATGTACTGCTGTTGATAAAATAGGCCTGCTAGCATTCATATTAAAATTTAAAAAATTAGTTTTTAAGTTCAGTTATGTTAATTCGGTTAACAATATATGTTACAAAGACAAAACGTTTTTGGTGTTGTGTTGTGCTGTCAGCATTGTTGATCACATATCGCTTCACGCTTTGCTTTTCTTGTGTCGAAGGCTCTGTTTTCGGCCTCCTCCAGCGTCTGTGGGAGAGGTCGATCGTGCGTTTCCGGAAGCAGTAGCGTCATACCACCTCCAATTACAGAGAGTGTGCCGAACACAACGCCGGGAAACCAGGGCGCCAGTCTAGTCTAGAAAAAAACAGCAATTGCATATTAAACCTACTCTCCCGAAGAGTTGGTTTGTCCCTATGGGATTATCCACTGTGTATTTATGTTTCTATCATGATGAATGGCCAGCAGTAGGAGTATTGGGAATATGGGCATTACACAACAGTTAAAACTCCTAATATTTGTTAACAGGTTTAGCAGAACGAGTGTCTGTCCGCAAGGAATACAATATATGAGAAATCAGAGGGAATAGAATTGGATAAGTAAAAAGAGAGAAAAGACTGAGGAACACAAGGAAAGAAAGAGATTAGGCAATGGTCAGGAAGTGAGACAAAGTCAAATGTGGCGAGGATCTGCAACATGACAAAACAATAAAAGAAGACAGACAATTGATAAGTTCCACATACGAAGTAAGTTGAATACGGAGCCACCATGTTGCCCAGTCTCCCTCCAACAGATCCCATCCCCAGTCCGACGTTCCTGTTTAAAAAAAACGAAGTGTATGCGAATAATAACGTATAATCCAAGTCCGGATAATCTCACACAATCTTCTCATGGCCGACATACTTTTGTGGTTGGGTATATGGAACACTTAATATTAACATATGACAAACGACAATACACGGTTGTTATTTCCTTTGATTAGGGAACTTTTTTTGTAGTGATTGCATATTGAAGTCCGTCTTTACAGTGGGATACTTAAATACATGTTATATTATATATTGAAGTACCTTTGTACAGTGGGATACTTAAATACATGCTATATTATATACCGAAGTACCTCTGTACAGTAGGATACTTAAATACATGTTATATTATATAGTGAAGTACCTCTGTACAGTGAGATACTTAAATACATGTTTTTGCTACAGGAATTGTGTAATGGGACGTTACGTTTGGTACTTGGCATTGTACACAATTTCATGCATACCGAATTCGCACAATCTACGTACTATCTAGAGGTGATGTCAATTAGCACAAACTTTATTAGTTATTACATTTCAGTTTTGAAAACATTTCAGGGCGACCAATCAATGACTGTATGAACGAAAAGCGATACTTATGCCGGTTAAAAAAAATTACGCGGTGTGTAAAGGATGGACTGAAGTAAATGAGAGACAATTTATTGTAAGCAAGTTACAATTAATTTCTATGGTAGACAATATAAGGAAACACAATTATATGCATTAATGATTAACTGTAGGCAATGGCGACGCAGTTGTCTGCGGTAGAATTTTTATAATCGCATAATTGGGGATATATATCCTAGGTGATACGTTCTAGTATTATATTATTTTGCTGTGGTATAAAGAAATAAATCCGACATATTCGTAGGTATGCAAATGTTCCGGAAACGATGTTGCAGCTACAGGATATTGGCATTTCAAAATGTCCATTTAACCCTAGTATGTTGACTTAATCACTTTGAACAAAAGCACGTATCTGACTTCATAATAAAAGTTGCTGAAACATATCAGAATGACAACTTCGTAACTAGAACATTACTTACCTGACAGTGGTTGGATAGAGCTCCGGAGTATAGAGAAATATACCACTAAACGCCGCAGTGATGCTGAATTTGCCGATCAGGCTGAATGCCACCGACACAGCCGATAGGACGGCGTCTGAGACAATAAAAAAGTTATATTTCAACAGGCTAGCACCTTAATATGTTGTGGTTAAACATGTTTAATTACACATAACGTAACATCTAAATATATCCAAGTTGTATCTACGGAGTTATCAAATAACAATAACCTTCATTCAAAAAGGAGAATAATGGTCAACATGTTGACATGCATCTTTTTTCTGTACACTTTAAAATGTTGTCACCAAAACACTTTCAAATGTTGTCACCAAAAACTTAAGTGACTGTAAATACAATAATTGTAAATACATTTAGGGTCACTTAAATTTTAGGTTTTTATTATATCTGTCATTGTCTAAACGCTGCAGAGATAACATTTGCGATTTGACATGTTAGCTCTTAACGAATAATTATATCGACATATGTATTCCTGTCGTTACGTAATCCAAGTTGAGCTTTAGAGTTGCACCGTAATAATGACCTTCCCAGAAAGGAGGGATGTGCCTATGAGACTGAGTTGTATAGAACTAGTCACCTGTGGTTTGTGGAATGACTAGAGTGATGAGGAGGCTGATACCCGAAGTGATGAGGAGCACACACATTGGCCATCTCCGTCCGATGCTGACATAAAACAAACGGAAGACAAATGATGATTAGTCCACAACAGTTCACTCTCACAACGGTGAACTTTTGTGCTGTATACGTAATGAAATCATTGGTAACTTGTGCACAACTACCTGCTTTTAAATACTAATTTAATAGTTCATTAAACAAGGAAGGAATGGAGTTCTTACTTGTTTTGTTTTCTGTCGATTGTCACAATATAAAATCCATTTCATCATTTTCTATTTTGTTTTATGTCAGGTCAGTAGTAAATGAAATATATAAATTAACTGTATAATCAGCATAGCTAACCCAGTAGGTCGATACAAACCGGTTATACAGCGGTATAGACAGCAAAATCGCTGGTATTTCGACGGCTCCAGAGAGACAGAAGTTGACGTATTTATTGCCGGCCAGTGTCCCGCTGGACAGCGACAAGCCGTAGTACACAAGACAGACGACAAACCTGTCAATGGAATCAAATATGTTATATGGCGATGAAATTATGTCGATAAACATGATGACAATGATGACGACGACGATGATGAATATTATATTAGTACATTTGGACTTCTAAGAAGGTTTTCTCACACAAGATACCTAATCGAATATAAGGATGCACATGAAAAAGTTCACTCAGCCGTATCGATGAGTATCTGGCTACAGACAGTGGTGGATAGATGAATGAATGGACTTCCAGCAGTAGCACAGCATATAAATGTATATATTCATGCATGTATATAATTGTATGTATGTATGTATGTTTGTTTGTTGTTTGTTTGTTTGTTTGTTTGTTTGTTGTTTGTTTGTTTGTTTGTTTGTAGTGTATGGGCAAGGCAATGTTAGTTGAGCCATTTTTTATTCTTCCTGATATGTAGGGCACAATCATATTCATAAGTACATTTTTTTTAATTCACATAAACTATGATTATTAGTAGATCATTTTATACCTAGATAAGATATGCAGTAAGCATAGATAATTTGTGTAGCTGATTCAAATAGGGTTTGTAAGCTGCCTCAACACTTGGTGTGGGGCAAGTTAACAAGATTTAACAAGATTTGCCATCCAAGCCAAAGGCCCAGATGGCAAGTGGACAAGGAAGCCATTGGCTTATCGAGAGTCCAACAATGTTCACCTACTTATAGCCCGCCCTCCTGATATATGTGTCAACCTTGTTTTTAAACATATTCACGCTGCTAGCAGTTACACAATCTGTAGACAATTTGTTCCATTCATTTATTGTCCTCTGTGAGAACGAGTGCTTCCTGATGTCCAATCTAAATTGATCCTTTACTAATTTTACCTCATGTCCTCTAGTTCTGCTATCCTTCTTGAGTGAGAAAAACATATTTCTATCAATATTTTCATACCCATTCAATATCTTAAAAACTTCAATCTGATCTCCTCTTAACCTCCTTGTCTCTAGAGTTGTTAAACCACATTCTTTCAGGCGTTCTTCATAATTGAGGTCTCTCAGTTCTGGAATAATTTTAGTTGCTCTCCTTTGTATGCGTTCAAGCGTATCTATATCCTTCTTACCATATGGTCTCCATGCTTGTATACATTATTCTACATGAGGTCTAACTATTGCTTTATAAAGAGGTATAATTAACTTTTTCCCTTGTATGTTATGTTTCTTCTAATCAATCCAAGAATTTGATTACCCTTTGAAGCTGCAATACCACACTGTTCTGAAACTTTCATATCAGCGCTTATTGTAACTCCTAAATCCTTTTCTTTTACAGTAGTACCCAGAATAGTATCTCCCATTTTATAGTTTACATTCAAGTTCCCATGTCTTGTATGTAGGCATTTACATTTCCCTAAATTGAACAACATCTGCCATTTCTCAGACCATTTCACTAATCTGTCTAGATCGTTTTATAAATGTTGTTTATCACCATCAGTATTAACCTTTCTAAACAGTTTTGTGTCATCCGCAAATTTCAGTACGTTACTTGTTATACTGTCGTCGAAGTCATTGATATATATAAAGAATAATATAGGTCCTAACCATAATTGTATGTATGTATGTATGTTTGTTTGTTTGTAGTGTATGTAAGTAGGGCAAGGCAATGTTAGTTGAGCCATTTTTTATTCTTCCTGATATGTAGGGCACAATCATATTCATAAGCACAATTTTTTTAATTCACATAAACTATGATTATTAGTAGATCATTTTATACCTAGATAAGATATGCAGTATGCATAGATAATTTGTGTAGCTGATTCAAATAGGGTTTGTAAGCTGCCTCAACACTTGGTGTGGTGCAAGTTGAGCCACATTGTAGAGAAAGTTGGATAAATGCTTTTTGTGTCATTTACGTAGATAAAATTCATAACAACTCAGTCTACACGTTTACCAAACAGGCACAACACGTCTCTGACAAGTATACACGCTTAATTAATAAGTCGGCACATTTAATTAATATAGACTTTTAGACCAATCGCAATCGCGTAACTAACTGCTAAAATGTTGCCTTGAAGGGATCCAATGACCCAATTTGCTTTGAAAAATGTATTGCATGGTGTATTTTAGGTTAAGAACACTCATCCTCATTCTTAAGCCTGTGCTCAACTAATTCTCCCTTGAGTCTTGGATGGCTCAACTAGTTCCGTTTCGACAATTAAGCTTTTTCATTATCTTTTCATTTAATGCACGGAGTGATGTAAATAATGTTCTTCCATGTGCATAGCTAAACCATTTTTAAGTGCGGAGACAATTACGTCTTGCCACAGGCTTTGCTAGTTTACTTCACTAGCAGACGTTAATCGCAATCACCAAGTGTTTCAAAACACATAAAAAACACACTTTTTACTCAAATGTTCTTACAGTTGTGACTAAAGGCATGCATGTCAACCGTAGTCTACTAGCATGTTCAATCACTGGGTGGTACCGTATAACTGTCGTTGCTATAGTTTCCTGGGAAACGGGTGGCTCAACTACCCCAGTGGCTCAACTAACACTGCCTTCCCCTATGTATCTAGGTGAGTATGTATATATGTGAAATCTACCTGAAATGCAAGTAATACAATTGATGGTTACGTACCATAGGTAGAACAACACGAAGGTATAAAGGCGCAGTGTCGACGAAGTCATGATATCTACTAGCGTGTATTCCTGTGTATCTGATACAGTCGTTTGTTTCTTGTTCGTCTGACAGTCATTCACTTCAATAGTTTCTTTGCCGCCAATTGTTATTCTGTATACGGACAAAGTGGCGTCTTTCGAATCGTGTCGGTGTTTCTTTCGCAGTTTGGTGTTGTTAAGTTTAGCCGCTCTCTGTAAAATCTGTTCAGCCTCGTTGATACGGTTCACAGCAATGAGCCACGGTATTGATTCTGGTATGATCCTGTTTAAGCGTAAATCAAATACATTATGTACATAATTACATGCAATGACACGTGCGTGCGTGCGTGCGTGCGTGCGTGCGTGTGTGTGTTTGTGTGCATACATATATGTATGTGCGCTTGAGTGCGTGATTATGTACGTGAGTGTGCGTGTGTGTGTGTGGTTGTGCGTGTATGTAAGTATGTGTGTGTGTGTGGGTGCGTGTGTGCGTGCGTGCGTGCGTGGGTGCGTGCGTGCTTGCGTGCGTGCTTGTGTTCTTGCGTGCATGCGTGAGTGCGTGCTTGCGTGAGGGCATGCGTGCTTGTTAGGCGTAGTATATATTATACGAATGTCATTTAAAAGTTAAATGAGCACTGTGCAATGGGCAGTAGCTAGTAATTTCCTTCCATTTAAAGTAGTAATAATAACAATAATAACTGCACGGCTTTTGCTACGACAATTTGCATTAGTGTTGTTTTTTATTAGCAGTTGTATCGTCATCATCATTATCACCGGTATGATTACCATCATATTTTTATTATTGTTACAATTATTATTGTCATTTTTGTTTTCTTTTCGTAATGGTATCATTATCATAATACCCATTATCGTAATCAATATTTTCGTGGTACATACCAGAACAAAGGTACAAAGACCAATCCGGGTAGTGACGTGACAATCAGAAGATAGCGCCAGTTGTGAGTGAGGTAAGCGATCCCGGCTAGAAGTATCATGCCAACGGGCCAGTAGATCCATGCCAGGACGCCGGCTGTGGTCCGATGCTTCGCCGGAAACAATTCACAGGCGAGTACGAAACCGGAAATCGTGGTACCCTGCGAGAACAACATTGTGAATTCAAAACACACACGTAATATTCATTCGGCAACAAAATGTCGTCTCATTTCACACCAAGGATCAAACGTAGGCAGCGTAGATGGAAACTAAACAGTTTCCATCTTCGCTGCCTATGTCTGATCCTTGGCGTGAAATGACAGGGCACACTCCTGGATCGCAGTTGAATCCCTGAAAGTGTTGTACCCGAGGTTGAAAGAGTCTCGGAGGAGTAGCATAACATAACGAGTGACATATATACGGTAGCCGTATTAGATGTGTACACATTAAATCAATTGAAAGCTATATTAATAGTGTTCACTGTTACATTTCAGGATACGTATTATCATATGAATACCCATATATGTTTTGGTAGGCCTAACTTGAAGCTGCCATTCAATATCTTGATGGCTTCATGGAAACGTAATCTCGACAATATTATGTAATGCCGGCAGTTATAGTAGCGTACAGCAACGGCTTACGAAACTTGGAACAATCATATGAAAGACACATGACTAAGGGAAAAATTGTACGTAATGACTAAGTCTAGGAGGAGTGGCATAACATCATATATATATATATATATATATATATATATATATATATATATATATATATATATATATATATATATATATATATATTTATATTTATATATGATGTTATGCTACTCCGCCTAGACTTAGTCATATATATATATATATATATATAGATATATTCGCTAGATCAAATTAATCAAATTGTTGGTTCTATTAAAATTATTAATCGATTAAGTACATATTTAAACTGATTAATCTATCATAAGCTAACAATGCATTTAAGTAATTAGATACGTGGTCGATTACGTAGCTAGTTCCTAAATCGTTCTGAAGTGGATCATTTATTTTAATTTTCCGAAATAAAAACCCGTACGTACCTACAACGTACAACGTACGTACCTACGACGTACAAGGAATTTACTTGCATGTATATACATTGAATTCCCAACTAGTATATGCCCTGTTAGCTTAGTAACAAAATCGTGTTCCAATTAAAATATTCAAACGTATTCTAAGTGGCGACAATGGTAGCCAGTGACGCAACAAATACATAGACCAAAACACAGGTAACTTAGCATACGTTAATTTATAATGCCGTAGCGTATGTTTTTCCACCTCAAATAGCACCAAGTGTTACACAAGTCAAGTGATGTTTTCATGGAATCATCATAAAAGGATATCAAACAATTGATAGCTGATCCAGCGAAAACATTGTTGCCGGTCAATTTAGTGTATGCTAGATTTCCATGACGCAGTGATTGTTGTAACATATATATCAGATCTGTTATCAGTAAATCAGCTATATAACGTACTTGTAAGAAGATCCCGAGCAGAAAGCGCAGTGCCGTGAACACGTAGTAGTTGTTGATCAAGGCCGTCACGAACACAACTACGCTGCTTGCGCATGCGTTCATAAGGAAAGCCCGCTTCCGCCCGAATTTGTCCGCGATGGGCGTCATAATCATGGCTCCAACGAGTACACCAAACACGAGCACCGTCTGTGTCGTCTCAGTCCAGAAGTTCTTGTCACATACCAGGTCCCACTGGTAAACATCACATCATTATGTTAATGCGCGTGTGTGTGCTTGCGTGTATTCGTGCGTATGCGTGTATGTGTGCGTGTGAGCGTATGCGTGTGTGTGTGTGTGCGTGCGTGCGTGCGTGCGTGCGTGCGTGCGTGCTTGCGTGCGTGCGTGTTAGCTAGTCATACCTGTTCGGTAATGGTGAACGAGTCGTGTTCATACTCCCAACCAAGCGGACACGGTATTGTCCGGTTGGTGGCACTGCTATAGTTCTCATACACTGCACAACTGTGGTAGCGACGCTCTCCTTCGACGTCTTCATACGGGGCTGACTCATACACCGACACGGTGACCGGAAGTCGACACTGATGAGTCGGGTCTCCCCCTGCATCCGGTAGAAACGGGGGTAAAAGTGACGATAGATATATTATGTATTTTAAAATGGAATATGTTGAACTTATTATTCATGTCCGTCCTGGTGGAGGGTTCGGAGGACTCGATCGTACATCCATTTTGTTTTATCGCTAACCTTTTCCAAATACCATCCCAGAAATCCCGGCTATGTCGGAAACCCTCTTTTCAAATACACGAGGACTGCCCTACCGTTGATGATATTTGGGAAAATGTTGAGTTTTTATGCTTGGTTAAGTACTGCATTCTTATGTTTCCATACATAGCACAGATATGTTTGTTACCAAAATAATTATTTTTTGGACATTGAACATAGGCGAATGGTCAAGTTGATCGAGTATGTATATGTGTCTACCGGAAACATCTGTAGTTTACTGTGTTATCAAAGGTCGTGCGTATTTACAAAATAATCAATGGACAGTAGTAAAGATGTTTACAACTTTTGGTTATATTCCAGACCACCAACTCATATCAAGAGCGCATATGGTAACTCAATTAACCATTGTGTGGTTTCCTTCAAACTATTGACACAGGGACAATATGACATACACTTACATTTTAGAATACCATCCGATACATGCAACGTTCAACTTCGTTAGCTGTAATAAACAAGTCAACGTTTTTCCAACTCTCGTTAAATTACTCCGCAAGGCGATCGGAAGTGATTAATCTGACACGATGTGGACGCCATATCGTTGAGCCGCCATTGCAGAACAAAGATACAGTGAATGATATGCGCGGTGCAGCATACAGGAAGCAGCGAGGTCGCTTTGAATTTGTCTACACAACATCGTTTACACACACCCGTGCTACTATTGAATGTGTTTCTTATTTGGAGTCGCCGAGATTAGTCATTAATTATTTACACGTCTTTTCGAAAGAAGTGTTGCGCAGTTTTTGAAGTTGACACCGCTACTTACAAATAAACTCAGACATCGTAGTTCGATGCACGGTGCAAACTACAATTATGCATTGACGCCGTTAAGTGAATAGTGAAGTACAGTGCATCTACTTTCGTAAAACCTTGTGGACGTTATACTGTCATCAATATACACTCACCTACAAAGACAATAGCCATCATCTGCCAAGAGGCTGTGATTCCCATCGGCACGATAATCAGATTGTACATGATCATCTGCCACGGATTTCTCCACGGGTTTCCGAGGCTCGACAAAGCTTCGTCTGGATCCATGTCGCCACACACGACTCGTGCTGCGTATACCCGTAGGTCGAATGTGCGTAACGTTAACCTACCCCACTAGCCAGTAGAAAGGATCGTGACCATGCTCTTGAGAACCGACTACGTAACGACTCTTCAGAAACTGCCCAATGTTGAAGTGTTGTTAAGCCGCACATGTCGCTTTCAAGTGAGCCTAGCGTACTTTGTTGATTATTGGTTATAACAGGTCAAGGCCGTAACCAGGATTTGTCAAGGTGTTTGTCCAAAACCAATCGGGTCGCACAGCATAACTGTTCGTTACATTTATATGTTTTGACATCCATATTTCCAGTTAGGTCAATGGTTTTCATAGTGTAGCAGTAGATACATAGCATTATGCGTTTCATATATTTGCATGCCCAATACAAAGGAAATTTGTAGTTCCAAAATGACGCAGTACCAAATGAACATGCTCACTTGGTCATGCTGCTCCTGTTACGTATTCAAGTGACACTAGAACTCATGTCAATTCAACTTCTTCCATTCTCTACGATTTTTATACTGTTCCTTTTTAATGCATATTCGAGGCTGGTGTTCTTGTCCTCCAGGTGTTGACCCATCGTAACCTGGGCCTTTCCTCTCGACCTCTTTCTAGTCATCTTCATGTTCCGTGCCACATTTATACATGAATCATCTTCTCCAGTCATCACATGTCATCTCATCTTATTCATCGTGATCACTTCTACAATTGGGGTGATCTTCCTCTCCCGTAGAGATTATCAGCGTTTGGAATTATGAGGCGGATGGAGACAGGACATGAAGAGGACAATATATATATCAGAATAGTTTGTTGTAGGCCTCAGACGGAAAAGAAATGTAGAGGTCCGCTTTGTGTCTTTTTTGGTGATGAGCAACATTAGTAGAAATGTGTTATGAAGATGGGCTAGACACATTCACAGAATGAGCGAGGAGAGATTGACAACGAGAGCACACAGAGACGGTGGTAGCAGAAAAGGAAAATCACACTTAAGGTGGAGGAACAGTGTGAAGATGTATCTGAAAAATGCATGTTTCAACAGCAGACGGTGGACAAAATGGCAGATGAGCGTAAAATATGGAGACAATTCGCCGAGAGAGCAGGATAATTGTTATGTGGCCCTTACCCAGAAGTATTAAACGAAAGAAGAAGATATAGACCAGAATAATGAATCAGAATAAGCATTAAAATTGAATGAATACATATATTTAACTGGAATGGACTACTGCAAAAGTGAATGTACATTTGTGTACTTCAACATTAGTTTACGAGGATATATGGAACCACTGGCTGCGGTCCTCAATTTATTACCATTTATTACCACATTGTAACAATTTATATGAATGGTCACGGTATATAGAACATGTTATTGTCCACGATTATACATGTTTTGGCGTTAACAGAACGTCAAAACAGTAGTATTACTGCATTCGTGGTTCCACGTGGGATTCCCCTTGTTAGACCACCGAAATAAAACCATATGGCATATCTCCCGATCTGATTTTTTAAATGCTCATCCATCTATTAATGCACTTGTATGTCATGAGGCTATTGTTCATGAGGCTATTGTTTGTCATGAGGGTATTGCGGTTTGCCTTAACATTACCTCAACATTTGCCTGAATATAGTGGCAGCCATTTGTCAGTGTTGTTATCGTGTGCTACTGCATTATAAAGTAACTACTTCTTACATCAGCGAGCTTAGGTAGTATTCCGTCGGATTGAGACAAATGCTTAATTTAGCGATGTACAAATATTATCAAACGTAACTGATTGTCATTCTTTACACACAAAACAAAAGGTTTCAAATCGTTGCCGTAATGTTTCTTTCAGCATCATTTAATAAAGTGCTTCAACACTTTCCACGTATATAACAATGCATAAAATGTGAGTCGCACTAGATAGCAAACAGAAACATATGTCGAATATATATCACGCCATGTTAGTTCGAACATAGCATGACTGAAATAATTATGCAAATAAAAACGTCACCCTAAAAAACAAACGCATTCTCGCTTAAACAATCGGAGCAATGCTTCATTAACAATGTGTTCATCGATGTTCTAACGCAGCAATATACGTGATATATATATATATATATATATATATATATATATATATATATATATATATATATATATATATATATATATATATATATATATATATATATATATATATATATATATATATATATATATATATATATATATATATATATATATATATATATATATATATATATATATATATATATATATATATATATATATGTATATATGTATGTGTACATATATTTATATATATATTATATATATATATATATATATATGTATGTGTATATATATATATATATATATATATATATATATATATATATATTATATATATTTATATATATATATATATATATATATATTATTCATTCACGTCGCTGAAATATAACATTCGATATGTTATCAAAAAGGTAAATACATCTTGATATGTGGATATAAATGCACGGTAAAAATGTACACATCGTGGTAATGAAAACTACTCATACTTCCCATTTTTAAACAGCGTTAAAATATATACAAGGCGCGAACAAGCCATCAACACAAATGGGAGAAGTACAAAATCCAAGGTCATTTGTAGGGATTCCCATTGTTTTTCATGAAACAAAACATATATATGTCGCTAAAGTATACAATAACACGCCACTTTGAATGCTAATGTGCTAATCTTACCTGGTGGTTTCCCCATGAAAACGCTGAGGAACAAAGATGTACCTACGCACACACGCACGTACACATTCACACATCGAGACAATGGTTCATATATGTTTAGGAAGATTGCATAGGCAGTGAGGCAATATTCCCAACTGCAGTGAACTGAGACAAATTCCACATTAAGATCAGAATAGTTAGCAGAGTGAACAATATATTTACCCGAAGTTCGCACTGAGTTCGTTCATCATTTGTACACTGCTATAGTACCACATACAAATGCTCCTTTGCATTACGTTGTTCGCTTATTTACAAATGTGCATAATCTACGTTTGAAGTTCCGTTTCACATTTCCCGTTTTCCACTGCTTCGCCGCCGCTCGTCATTAACTTCAAACGTTGTTTCTCCCGTTTTGAGATGCGACGAGTCCAGTGTTCTACCTCGTGCAGCGTCTGCGGAAGAGGTCGACCACGTGTTTCCGGAAGTAGTAGCGTTAATACTCCTCCCACAACGGAGATTGTACCGAACAAGACGCCGGGGAACCACGGAGCCACGCGAGTCTGCAATATAGGTCAGATTTATACATATGTAAACGTTCCGTAATCTGACTGTTCCAAAGTATCATTAAGATGGCCGATTACCCAGAAATAAAAGTAATTAATCTTACAATTTTAAAGGTTGATTGAAATCCATTAGACCCAAAAAGTCGAAAAGGACAAAAAACTCGTGGGAAATTTGTTAAATATCTAACATAGTAATATCTACGTCACCTACAAAATTAGCAAAATACTGTACTCTGACCATAATCAGTCGTAGCACGAGATTTATTTACTACTCAGTTATAGAACTTGCAGGAATATTGCAAGTTTAAATATGTTTGTGTTGCATAAAGCATATATCAAACGCGCATACCAAAAATGGTAAAATGTATTATTTTATATATTTTATATTATTTATGTATTTTATTAAGTCGCGGTAAATCCACATTTTAGCAAAATGTTGACAACATTCAATATTTGACCCACAACGAGTAATATCACTTCATCAAAACATGGCCAAGATGTTCGTTTATTAGTTATCTCTGTAAACATTCAAATAGAACTGGGGGTTATTTTACAAAGTAACAGCTACATCAGCAGCCAAATTAACAAAACTGTTACAAAAACTTTTTGTTGATTTCATGTTACGACCACGATGCGCAGACCGATGCGCAGTTAGCTTGATGTGAAGGTAGTCGTCCACCTTAAGCAGGTGTATAGATGTACTAATCACTACATTCTTCGAAATGCTAGTATTATCACCTTTCTAAACAACATTATAGATGATATCATACTGAGTTTTTTAAGTCAATCATTTAGTATGTTTAGAATTGCTATAACATATAACATAATGTGTGTGTGTGCGTGCGTGCGTTCGCGCGCGCGTGTGTGCGTTCGTGCGTATCAGTGTAGAAGAGTAACTTTATTCTGTCAGCTACACAATATTTGATTGTAAATTTGATCGTGCATACCTTGTAAAGAAGACTCAGGTCGACGTAACATAACAGGGATGAATCAAGTAAGGATTTTACAAAACTTTGCTAAAGTGGAAACGTTACGTTGACGTGATACGTACGAAGTAAGTGGTGTATGGGGCCAGCATGTTTCCTGTCCTTCCACCGACAGACGCCATCCCTAGCCCAACGTTCCTGGTGGAGGAAGACAAACAACACGTCATCATTTATTGCTGCCAAAGACCCAAATAAAACATAACAACAGTGTAACCAACACAATGAATGACGTAAACGTGGTCGAAATGTATTTGTTGATCACTGTGGTATGGATGTAAATCCAATGATCGTAATGAAGGCAAATGCTAGACAATTTCGGATTCCGGTTCTGTAGTTGTGAATAGTCGAGGTTAACCATGGCAGCATTCCATCTTATGTGGCGGCCAAACCTGTCCGCTTCAGTAATCCTTTGTTTTAACACAGACCAGCCCCACCCGTCATCCGCTTCCGCATAGATTGAAGACACCGAACAACAGACAGTTGTATGGAATGATATTGGGGCAAATATTGCATCAAGCTACATGTTACGTTCCAAATTGTATTATAATATTTTCATTGTACACCAAACATAACATAAAAACCCAGAAAGCATAATGTGAAACCCAGAAAGGATAATATGAAACCCAGAAATCACCATATGAAATAATCCACAATACGAACCGAACGAACCATGGTGATCTGGGCCTTTCGTGATCTCGGCCTTGGTGATCTTGGCCTGTTCGGCTTGTGATCTCAGCCTCGTGTTTCGATACGGAAATAGACGTTTATGCCACTTAAATAGATAGTTGTATTATATGTATTTATTGTTAGGTGTCTATGACTGCATAATTCACTCAATATGTCCCATTGTCTGCATAAGTTATAATTTCTTTTTTGAACAGCAGCGATACTTAAACATGCGTGCGTGCTTGCGTGCGTGCGTGCGTGCGTGTGTATAGTCGTGTTTCGATACAAAAATATTAGAGTGTTTATGCCACTTCTACACAGAACTTTTAGAACTAATGTTTTTCGCTGAAAATGCCGATTTGCGGGTGACGATTGATGTTACGGTAAAACGTCTGATGTTTCCGTCTCCATTTTATGGACGTATTATATAATGTATTATACGACATATTATATGATGTATTATATGACACATTACATGATGTATTATATTATGTATTATATGACGTATTATACTGCTGCTTCTTTTGTTATTCTCTTTGTATTTCTAGAAAACGCTCATCATCTTATTCAGTCACGAACTAGGCTAGAACGAGGGAGAAGTTCGTATATTTCCTCTTCGACACAGCTTCCAATTTCTTGTATTCGTGTAGTGGCAGTGGCAAGGGAAGCCATTTTAATTTAGATACCGCTGATGTTCCCAAAAAATTCTTACACAGAAAATGGGTCATTCCGAGGACATTTTGGGTTAATTATACAGCAATCATACGTAAATAATATTAAATACACAAAAAATTATTTCAGTGGCAAAAACTTTTATTTCTGTATCGAAACACGAGGTTGAAATCACAGGCCCAATAGGCCGAGATCACCAAGGCCGAGATCACGAAAGGCCGATATCACTATGATTCGCTCGATACGTATTATGGCATGTTTAATATTGCGGCATGTTCCATGCCATTGTATATTTCATATTTCGATTTCTGAGTTTCATATTAACTTTTCTGGGTTTCATATTATTCTTGGTGCACAATGGATGTATCCAATTTGGAAAGCAACACGTAGCATGATGCAATTTTCGCCCAATATCATTCCACACAGATGGCGGATGCGAATGACTGAAACGGCAGGTGTTTTCGTTCCTTTGTTCGACGACCGCAACACAACATTACTTACCGGACAGTCGTGGGGAATAGCTCTGGCGCATAGAGGAAGACAGCACCAAATGCGGCGCTGATACCGAACTTGCCAATCATGCTGAACGTGATCGTCAGTATTGATAGGTCAACTCCGGAGCCTACCAGAAGAATTTAAGCTCGATGTACTCAATGAAAAGTAGTAGAATTACAGTGCACGGGCACACTTGGTCCGTCTTAGCATGTACTGACTGCATCATAAGGCGAGCTGTCAGGCTATCGCTGGGACACCGATATTCCACAAACTGATTCATTTACTGTGAATGTGAATTGACAATATTGACTTTCATTTGAATTACTGCCGTGTTATTTAAAACTACGATGACAATATACACGATAATGTGTTCCAGTGTTTGTTTGTTTGTTTACTTGTTTGTTCGTGTGTTCCCTCGTATCTCCGTCTGTTTCGCATGTGTGTGTGGCTGACATTTTCTTTGTACGCAACGCTATGCGTGTTTTCTATTATTGTTCCGAGTTACGTTATCTACATCAAACGTCTACATATGTTTCTTCGTACGGTACAAACGATTCGTATAACCGGCAGTTGTACATGATTTGGGGGCATGAAGTAGGCACTGCCATTGGCATTGTCATACCAAAACTTGACTGACTAGTGCACGGGGTCATAAGCTCGAGCAGTGACTGTTTTTCTCCAGTGTCATATGTTCTTCAACTGAACAAGAGCGCAGCAGAATGCTCATATTAAAATGATAGTATGATGATAGTGTAGACATCATGAAGTTCAACAGGCTGTCTAACTTATTTGAATTAGGATTGTGTTTTTTTTAACAAAAAGCCGTTTTGCAGCAGCATCCTGTGATGTGGTTATCGCAGTATATTGGCATAGAACAGTTTTACAGATTATGAAAGAAACATTTACCTGTAGTGTTTGGAATGACGAGGGTGATGAGAAGACTAAAACCAGCAGTGATGAGGAACAAGCAAATTGGCCATCTCCGTCCGATGCTGAAAAACAAGAAACGACAATAATTTGACAAATAAATTGGCACCACTTGGTAACAAAGAATATTCTAAAAACAAACAGTATTCTACTTTTAGTGGGGAACGTTTCGTCGGTATATGGGCGTTTTCACGTAAAATAATTATACACTTTTAGTCCCACGCATCCTCAAAAATCAATGCGTTCTAATTTTGGTTTCATGGTATTTTTTAACATTACATATTATGTTACATCAACACTGATATTTTCGGAGCATGACGTTACTCCGATTTGCAAATTGCCGTATTGAACAAAATATTATAATGCAGTGAAACAAAATCCATTGCGCCGAAATCGTCGAGGAGCTAAGGGGGATGAGCAAGGACAAAAAGGTGGCTCTTTAGATGATGTCGGAATACTCTTATATTTCCTGTAGACCCAACGGTAACAATGAAGGAGTTACACTTGGCTTGAGCAGCCCCTAATTCCATCATTTGTTTTAATAAATAAATTAAAAAATACACTAACTGGACAATAGAAGGTGGGTACGTCTTCTTGCAGGAATGAGCAGTGAATAAAAATACGCTGGTTGCTTAGATGAACAGTTGTGTGAAAGAAAAAGAGTCATGTTTGTGAGTTTCCACCATATTTCTGTGTTTACTTACAATATTCTAACACACCGGCTTCCTAAAACACTGAAAATCACCGTGAAGTTATATAGAAATCAACCTCATTACTGTTCAATATTAAATAAATGTATTCATGAAAAGCATAATGCATTGTTAAGTTGTCTTGATGTTAAACTAGAGCTTCAATTGTATTCAAGCCATCGACCATAATTGTAAGTTATCATATAATAACATTATAGCAGCATTGCCCAAATGTTCTGGAGAGGACACTTCTTTGACGCACGATATTCAACTACTCCAATTTGTAAAACATTTGTCACGTTTAGTTCACTCATTGATGGACAATTTTTTTATATTGGTTGTTGCTTGATAACTAGCTTTATAGCATTGCAGTGCAGCTTTTAGTACTAACATAAACTGAAGTGGGATTAAAGAAATTTGGGAAATTCAGCATACTGTGCAGATTTTTCTTAACAAATATACGATGTATCTTCATGAAATGTGGCGTGTGGGTTCCTTGCTATTGCCTCTGGATGACAATTACACTTAATTAATATTACACAATAAACTGTTTGAATACAATGAGGGAAAGTGTGTTTTGACAAAAGTGTACCATTTCCGTGAAAATGCTCATTATGTAACGTGTTTCCAATGTTGATATCGTAAGTATGTGTTGTTTTTATTCGAAAGTCCTTCATTCTATTAAAATAAACATGTTCATCTTTACGCATTTTGAATTTTCTATCTCCATACATTCTCTGATAATTATTATATGAAATGTATGTGTATTTCATATAGTCCCTTCATTGCAACATCCTGTTGTGAAAAATAGCTACTACAGACAAAAAGAGATTGGTGGTATATTTCAACATCTGAGGGTAATTGCGGGAGAAATGTGAGTTTACGTTTGCTTTATGTTTAGGGCGCTAACCCTTTCAATGCATTTTCATCAATATATACAGAGACGGCCTTGCATCTACGTGATTAATATATTACGTTGTTGCTATTTCGCAGGAGAAGAAAACTATCAGTATCTATTTCGTGATACAAATAAAAACTATAACCGCTATCGAAGACTTCGTTGACCGCGTGACGGATTCCAAACATAAAAAGTCAATAAAAAACCTTCCATGCCATATATTAAATTGGGTAAACGGTGTGCTTGACAATAATGCTTCGCCGATACAATAAATGGTATGCAGAGAGTGCAGAAACATGTTTATTTTAACAATTATAGTTACACCAGAACTTCAAATCAACGGATGTGACGTCACAAACACGTACTGTTTGAGCAGTAGAGCACACGTGACGTAGGCCGGCGCTTCCACGGCGCCGGAGAGACAAAAGTTCACATACGGGTTTCCTGCCAGTGTGCCACTGCTCAGAGACAAGCCGTAGTACACGAGACAGACCACGAACCTGTGAACGGAGCAGACATGCCAGTGCAGGTGATTATATTAAAAACACGTATGTGCAATAAACAATTATATTAAGAAAGATAAATCATATTTTCATTATGCTGGTTTTGATTAATTTCTACAGCCAATTAAAATGGTTTTTACACTTGTGACTTAATATGTTCAAACATTTACTAACATTACGGACACGTACCATCAAAAAACACTGTAAAAATTAACAAATCGTTACCAATATGTTATGTAAAATGTGAATGTAAATGTTCACGAATCTCAGTATGTCTCATTCAACAGCACTAATTAGTAGCCCCATTGACTATTGTAACACACTACAAAATAAAAAATAACATTGTGAAACGAGACTAAGCTAAACTCCAATAAGTATAAAATTGTTTGGAACGCTTGCTGCGCAGGACGCCTTGTTTTTCACCATCATTACCACAACTTAAACAGTTACACTGGCTTTATGTTACTTATCGAATCAATTTTAAACTGTCCACTCTCGCATGTCCTTTTCCATCTACACAACATGACTAGTCTCCTGCATCTTTCAAGTATCCTTAGGCAGCTCAGATCATCCATTACACAACAACTTATTATTCGTAAGACCAAAGTTAATTTGGGCAAATGGACTTTTTCTGTCGCTGCGCCTAGGGTCTGGAAAGAACTGTCCGTCACATTGAAAACATATGAAATGCATATATTCTAAATTGCATTTCCACCATCAGTCTTCGGATGTCCATAGTTCAGATAATGACGTTTGTGCGTCCCTGTACACGATTGTGCTTAATGATTTTATTTTGCTGCACCTCATGGCTCAGGGTCCTGGGGATCTAGGCACCAGTTAATTATTAGTATTATTATTAATGTTCTATTATAAACATTTAGTAAATGCTTCTGATTTCAGGAAACGCAGTGACACAACGCGAACTTTATGTTATCCATAACACGGGTTACCCATACAATTGGTTATTGATGACATGATTAAAATATGTAACTTTATTTAGCAAGATTGCCACCCAAAGCTAAAACCCCAACGGCAAGTGGACATTGTCTATTATTGGCTTATCGAAGAATCCACCATGTTTTCGTTTATGCATAACGCGTACCTCTGACATATTTGTTAATTAAACATATTCACGCTGCAGGCATTTATGCAATCAGTAGACAATTTGTTCCGTTCACTGGTCATCCTCTGTGAGAACGAATACCAGGACGTGCTGTACAACCGTACCCTGATGAGCTACAACCCGATCTGGGAGGATCTGGAACCGTGGCTACACAGATCCTTCACAAACGTTACTTCATGTACTCTAGTTCTTCTACCTTTCTGAAGTGAACAAATATTTCTATCAATATTTTCATAACCTATAAGTATCTTAAAAACATATATTTCATATACTAAAAACGTGTATGTAATCGGATACGTACCAGAGATAGAACATCACCAGGGCATACACACGTAGTTTTGGCGACGCGAGGATGTCCAGTACGGTGTACTGCTTCGTCTCTTCGTCCGGTTGCTCCGTCCTGGTCATTAGTGGACGATTCAGTTTCAGGACCTTTTGGTCCACGTCACTGTTCGTTAACACGGACGAGATGTCGTCTTTCGAAGTAGGTCGGTATTTCTCAGGTAATTGCACTTTGTTCCATCTGGCGGCCGTCTGTAGAATACGCTTAGCCTCTGCCTCGCGGTTCTTTGCAATGAGCCATGGCACGGATTCCGGGATGATCCTGATTAAATGATAGTTGCAAGAATTGTTTCAACCGTGATCACGATAAGGAAGATGAGATCAGTGAGTTTGGTGTTGTTGTAATTGGTTAGGTTATTTGACTAATTACGGCATCATAGCAACCCCGGTTAATTGAACATAATTATTTACTGTTATTACAAACACGTTGTTCAATATGTGCCGTGCGATACTAGGGTGCCAAAAGCGGTATTGAACGCCAGTGATACGGACTAAACTAGTTATTTGCGTCATTACCTGGCCATCGCGTACGAAATGGCGCGTGCGATTACGAAGTCAATCCGCCTGATTCCACTGTCAGTGGGCACCACGTACTGGATTCGCGTGTACCCCTGCTTTCTATGCCGTATAAATGAACTGTAGATTTTTGAAAGGTATTTTCGGACAATTTTCTTCGCTTTCTTCCGCGCCATTTTAGTGACCCTTGACCTTACCTTACGGTTCCCCTTTGCCATTCTCGGCTTCGAACGTTACGGTCTTGCCCGATTATTTGTGCTACACCGCCACCGTCTCGTACGATTCACGGAAGATTTACATCGCAAAGATTCTATTTAATATAGTATTAATTTTGTACAGTATTACTAAACTTACCGTCAAAGTAAAATTGCATCTATATTTTTATGTTAAATTAAGTTCATTTTGTGCATCAATCCACTTCGAACCTAGCTGCTACAGTATGGCACGAATTAAACCTGTCTCTCTGTCCGTCCGTCCGTCCATCCGTCTGTCAGGATATCAGTATATATTAGTATGTTAATTCTGAATGAGTGTTGCCGTAATGACAACAATAATGATTTAGCAACACAAAGGACGTAACCACAATTATGAAAGAGTTCATACGCTGTTGTTTTTCCCAGTTATGCTACACAAAGAGTTTGTTAGCTACAGTTAATTATGCAATCGCTTTAGGTTTGTCAAAACATAAAACAAAGGTGTTAGGTGGTTTCTACTAACGGCAACGATACGAACCAGAAGAGCGGCACTACGAATAATCCGGGCATTGATGTGATGATCAACAGGTGGCGCCAGTGACGAGTGAAGTAAGCAGCCGCCGCGAGCAACACCATCCCGACAGGCCAGTACAACATCAGAAGCAAGCCGGCCATCGTCCGTTGTTTAGCCGAGAACAGCTCACAGGCGAGTACGAAACCGGAAAGCATTCCACCCTGTGGAAATGTCGTTGCTTGCATAAAATATGTACGTAACTAATAAAAATTAATAATAATAACAACAACAACAGTAAGAAGTAAAACGTCTACAGCGCCTTCAGGAACCAGAACTCAGAAGCGCAACCCAGACTCGTTAAACGTGATGCCATGAACAGGGACGCGTAAACGTGATCATAAGAGCGATTTCAATTGTTTGCATAGTTTTCTGAAGTTTACTTAGTGCACTGTTTTTTATTCCTTGCAATTAAAAGCATTACTACATTGCTAAAGCTGGTACTTTTTTTCACTACTTCGCCACTTTTGCAGTTTCGCAATTTCGATGTTTCGCTACTTTTCTACTTTTTCGCTGCTTCGGTACATTTATTGTTTTGCTGTTTGACTGTTTCGCAACTTCGCTGTTTGACTGTTTCGCTGCTTTGCTACTTCACTACTTTTGCTGCTTTGCTGCGTTTGCTCTTTCGCTACTTCATTGTTTAATTTTTTTGTAGTTTCGTTGTTTTGCTACTTCGTTATTTTCGCTGTTCGCATTTTCAATGTTTTCTTACATTGCTATTTGCTACTTTTGCTGTTTCACTGTTTTGTTGTTTTGTTCTTTCAGTGTTCTGCTGTTTCCACTTTTTTTTATTCTATTTTTCGATGTTTCGCTCTTTCAGTGTTTTAGCGTTTTGCTGTTTCGTTGTTTCGCCATTTCGCTGTTTTGCCACTTCGCTACTTCGTTGCTTTACTGTCTCATTGCCTCATTACCTCGCTACTTCGTTGCTTCGCTGCTTCGTTTGGAGAAGATGGATCGTGGTCAACGTAGCGGTAGTTGGAGGGGAGTGAATGGAGAAATGGACGGTAATGGCTGAAGAGACGACGTCGAAAGAATGTAGATTGGGTGCAGTGGTATGTAATGGATGCTAGCGGACGGGGTGAATCGACGTCCAGATGTGTACAGTGATTAATAAAGATGCAAGTGGAATGACGTGAATACAGGGGAAAACGGACGGACAGACGGACAGACGGACAGACGTACATGGCTACATATACAGCCTGTGAATGCATTACATATGCGTTATATACACAGCTAAGAGTTGAATGATGGAAGATGTATCGCACCCTAGTGGGCAGCGAATGACGATGCCAGTGGACGTTGGTGAATTGCCGGCCGATGATTGGAGGCCAGTGATGGAAGCATATGGAGTAATCAGCGAGAAAGACGACTGTATTACTCTGAGTTGTCGCACGTATGATAAAAATAGAATGCTGTTATGACGCTCATGTACCGTAATGCTGATCGCTGCAATAGGTGAGTGGTTGAATAAAACCACCTTTTCTCAAAACAAACTAATATAAACAGTTAGCAAAAGAAAGTTTACCACAATTAACTAAAATAAGTTATTCAATGCAAGTTTGCCAACATAAAACAATAAAACTATTCACAAATAAAATATAATACTACAATTAACTTAAATAAGTTGAAATTGTAAAAAATTAAATAAGTTATTCAATATTATATACATGCATTGTGAAAAATAAAACAAATACATATATGAAAGTATTACTACATAGTAGAAAACGTTGCATACTTGTGACCGCCTTGGAAAATACTTGCCAATCACAGTTCATTGGCTATTAATTGACACGCTATAATGTAGTACGTGACCTTAATAGGTCAAATTATTAAACATCCGAACACAAAGGATGCTTCTTGAACGGAATGTAAGCCAAGGTATTACGTTTGTTGTCACGCTTCTTTGGAGAAATACGGGAAAAGCATTACAGATATGATCACTAGAATGCGCTTCTTTGGTTGAATATAGGTCGATGTATTACGTTTGTGATCGCTAGGGTTTTTCTTGGGAAAATATAAGTCAAGTTATTAAATATTTTGTCTTTATGAGGCACTTCCTGGACGGAATGTAGGCCAATGTATTCCGTTTGTTGTCACAAGAGGCACACAATGGCTTAACGGTTTGGTGCATACATACAACAACGCAATCATGTTAATTGAACAGATATTTGCTATTTTACTACTTCGTCACTGTTTTTCAACTACGCTCTTTCGCAAGGTCATTCAACTAAGAGGAGTAATTTAGTGTAATGGCATCTTTTCACAAAACATGCTTTAGTCGTTCGATAATCTTAACTAATTAACTCCTAGACACTTTTCTAACAATTCGTTTGCACTCAATCGATGACATTTTGTTTTTGTTTTTCAAATATAAATGTATTGCATAAAGCCTATTAAAGGCTTCTCTGTAAAATGGCATATTGCATTAAGCAGACCAAAAATGGCCCCAGTATTAAAACATCCAAGTATAAACATGACACAGGAGATGCCTATTGTAGAGCAGTGGTCGACATGTTTTATTATCCAAATGTGACTCGAACCATTCCTGAATTCGACCCATTTCGAATTACAATCTAGAGGGCTATGATCCCTAGAGGTGCTTTATTATTAGTTTATTATTATCAATACGGTTACGTTGGGGCGAAAGCATTGGAAGGTTGCACTGTACTGACAGATTTGTTGAACAGTCCGTGAACTTATTAACTAACTTACTTACCAAAGTTTTGTATCTGGTAAATTACAACGAATGATCAGTCATAACGATATGTTCACAGCTGGATCGTCGTCCTAAGTATTGTATAGGAAATAACGTCATTGCCTGTGGGCCACTGATACCTGATGTTACAGCCTTGACAACCAAGATTAGGTTAACCACTACAAAAATAATAGGACAAAAAGAGTATCCACCAGGTGGCGCTAATGCAGTCGGAGTAATCCACCAGGTATATATATATATATATATATATATATATATATATATATATATATATATATATATATATATATATATATATATATATACATAAACACACACACCAGGTGGCGCTAATGTAGTGTCGGAATAATCCACCAGGTATACACACACGTACGCACGCACAAACACCTGTGTGTGTGTATATATATATATATATATATATATATATATATATATATATATATACACACACACATATATGTGTGTGTGTGTGTGTGTGTGTGTGTGTGTGTGTGTGTGTGTGTGTGTGTGTGTGTGTGTGTGTGTGTGTGTGTGTGTGTGTGTGTGTGTATGTATGTATGTATATATACACACAAACACAATAGGGATATAGTACTGTTTTACATCATTGCTGAACGCCGGCAGGTTTAATACTAACGACCATGATAGGATGAGAAATATATGAATTGTTAATGTGCATAAACGGATGTTATGATAAAGCTTTCTATTTTAGCATGTTTCGCAATAATATAGATCATGATGTGAAACTATAGTTGCGCATGCGCATGTGTACACCGCTAGCGGCTTAACGTATTGCAATATAGTCAAGTATATGAAACACCAACTAATCAGAAGTAGGCGAGCCCACTTTGCTGGACACTGTTCCAGAAGGAAATGTGGTGAGACAGTTGGTGACTTGGCAACCATGGACAAAACTAGGAGAAAACTATGTAGACCAAAATTAAGTTATCTAGAACTAGTAGCTTCTGAATTCGGGATGACAGCTACTGAACTTGAAAACGTTCTGCAGGACAGACGTCAGCGGAGAAGTATAGTGAACAACATATGTTGTTTTGACCCGTTCTCCGGACGACTGGGATATATGAGATGATCAAGTATTAACAATTGTATTGGCTACAGGTGGGAGTATCAGACACATGTCATCTTGAAACATCAAACTTGTAATCATAGATTGCCGATTCAGTCAGATACATTGTATAGTGGAAATGACAGGCGAGAGAGTTTTTTTCATTGATGTGATTGTAATTATATTGTGGATGAGTTTCATTGTTTGCTTAGATGTCCTTTTTCAAGAAGCTAGACAAACGTTTATTTTATCTTTTTTATTTAATGTAACAGTGTGCAACATTGTAATATTGTAACAGTGTGCAACATTGTAATTCTCGTGTAAGCTAATGTTTTTTTTCCAGAATGACATTGCATTGATTTGAGAAACACAGCATAGCGATTGTACCAACCTGTTGGAAGACCCCGACCAGAAAACGCAGCACCGTGAACAAGTAATAGTTGTTGACCCATGCCGTCACGAACAAGACGAAGCAGCCCGCGCATGAGTTGAAGAGGAATGTGCGTTTCCGGCCGAACTTGTCTGAGATGGCCGTCATACTCATGGCCCCTACAAGTACACCGAAGACGAGCGCCATCTGTGTCATCTCGCTGCCGTAGTTTTTGTCACAGACCAAGTTCCACTGCAACCGTAAGACAGGTTGTTGTCCAACTGTATGTTATCGTTAACGGTATTAATAACGGTATCGTTAACTGTATCGTTATTTGTATTGTTGACGATATAATATACATCTGTTAACCGCATCGATAACGGCTTAGTTAGCGGTATCGTTAATTGTGTCGTTAACGGTATGCTTAACAGTATCGCTAAAGGTATTGTTAACTGTATTGTTAAAGGTATCGTTAACAGTATCGTTAATGGTATCGTTCAGGATAATTATCCTTAAAGGTATCGTTAATGGTATCTATAAGGTTAATTATCGTTAACAGTACCAAAGGCAAACATAATTTTAGTAATATTTTAGTCCAAGCTGTGTCAAGTTTCTACTATGATTTGTTTATTCCCTAACAATTTCATTTGCGACGTTTATGCCATTCTAACAATTACATATGTCTATCATGAATGTCGTCGTCGATTACATCTTCACTATTTTCGTCCATAAACCATCACGTACCGATGAATGACATTCCTTTTACCCCAACGCTCATCAACAGCAAATATTATGTAACTGTCCCTCAAAGTCTCAGTGTGTTGTTTTCTCATTCTAGTCGTCTTCGTTGTCACCATGATAACATCACTTTAATAATCACCTCAGTCTAATCTACCAAATATCAGTATTACTATGTAACAACTCGTGCCTGTTCGGTGATGGTGAACGAGTCATGTTCATACTCCCAGCCGAGTGGACACGGTATAGTCCGGTTGATGGCGCTGCTGTAGTTCTCATACACGTAACAACTGTCATATTGTCGCTCTCCGTCGACGTCTTGGTACGGGATCGAATCATTCAGCGACACGTTGTCCGGAAGTCGACACCGATGTTTCGGTTCTCCACCTGCATAAGACTTTAGGTATACGGGTACGAGCAAGGGTAGCTGCCAGAGTCTGGCATAGATAAATATGTCTTCACATAGATAAATAAGGGTATCCTAGTGTAGAAAGGTGTAAGACACGATAGTGTGTATTGCTACGCACACCACGTTGGTGCCGCATTTATCACAATACAGCAAACAATAATAGAGCCGAATAAAGCTAGTAATAGAGTATTTATTTCTAAACAAAACTATGCAGCAGAAACATTTTTTATCTAGTGTCTAAAATCACAGTTATATAATAGCAACAACAGCAGACAGTTGACGAATAAAAAACAAATGCAGACACTGGGTGTGGTGAAACAGACAGATTGATGAACCAGCCAGGTGTCTTTCACGATGACACCTTCACAAAGTGAAGATGTAGCTGACTTTTTCTTCTAAATGTAAGTACTGCACATATTGGTTTATTTTCCGTTGTTGCTAAGCACATTTTTTTCAATGTGGCCGTTTATGGTGTGAGAATTTAAAGGTACTAGTTCGTTTGTTCGACAAAGAATATTGCATATTCCATTTGCACATAAAATCACACACGTCCAAAGAATAATGCAACACCCCACATACATGCGCGCGCACACGCACGCACGAACACACACACACAGGTATGTTTGTATATGACGAATCTGTGTCTATATATGAAAGTCCCAACTAGGACACGCCACCAACTAAGTAGCACACATATTCATACCGTAGTTACCTGTTGCAGTTGGCTCGCTTATGTTGAACTATCTATTATGGGTCCGTTTAATGAGAGGTTGTTTACGTGCGTGCGGTGGCGACCTGTGTGTAACGATGCGAACAATGTGTATATGTGTTCAACCAGGGTAAGAACGTGAAGACATTGCAGCGCTCTGGCGCATAACTCTCCACATCAGTATTCAAAGAACAAAGCTGCGAACACTTCAGATGACACAGTACGATGTCGACGAAGTAAACAGCGTAGCACTGTTGTTATGCTCCTCTTAATCCCTGAAGTCCGGGGTGAGGCTGGCACCGATACCTCTTAATCCCTGAAGTCCGCGGTGAGGCTGGCACCGATACCTCTTTACCCCTGAAGTCCGGGGTGAGGCTGGCACCGATACCTCTTTACCCCTGAAGTCCGGGGTGAGGCTGGTACCGATACCTCTTTACCCCTGAAGTCCGGGGTGAGGCTGGCACCGATACCTCTTTACCCCTGTAGTCCGGGGTGAGGCTGGCACCGATACCTCTTTACCCCTGAAGTCCGGGGTGAGGCTGGCACCGATACCTCTTTACCCCTGTAGTCCGGGGTGAGGCTGGCACCGATACCTCTTTACCCCTGAAGTCCGGGGTGAGGCTGGCACCGATACCTCTTTACCCCTGTAGTCCGGGGTGAGGCTGGCACCGATACCGGTCGTCGATTTTTTTTTCCTGTTTCTTTCGTCACTGATCCAGTTTCACTGTCATCTCTGCCAACCGTCTCCACTCACCCCGTCACTCGCTCTCGTTCCCTCCCCCACTCCCGCCAAATAAAATATGTTCAGATAATTAGTAGTACACAATAAAATCGTATAGAAAACACTAGACGCATTCCGTTTGACCATGACATGCACCGTTAATTCGTACTCCTTTCCGTGACGAATATTTAGTATACTTAGATTCCTACTTATCGAATATTGATCAATCCCTTCTTGTCGAACAGAGCTACAGTTACAACTACGACTAGCATAGAGTCTTATTAATGAAGGAAACCGAGCCACATTGCTATCCCAGCCACATATAAGATCTAGGAGAAGTTAGTGTTAGATAGTGTTAGGGATCTAGGAGAAGTTAGTGTTAGATAGTGTTAGGGATCTAGAAGAAGTTAGTGTTAGATAGTGTTAGGGATCTAGAAGAAGTTAGTGTTAGGGATCTAGGAGAAGATGCGCTGCGGATTTAGGAGAGGGAATTGAAATCTAAGACATATATATCCACTTTAATACGTTCAAGAGCCCTCCAGGTCAAAATACTCTAAATCAAAAACTCCCCAATCTTAATTTGAAAACGGCCAAAACCCACTTTTGATTTATTAAAGGTATTCGACAAATTAGTTTTTTTTCTGAAAAAAAAACATATGGCGTTATTTGAAATGTTGTGTATATTGACGTAATATAGACATTTGTCAGATGCGGTTTAAATGGTCAATACTTGCATTCAGTATGTTGAAACTGCCCTTAACCTTTTAAGGAATTATTTATACAATATTGGCAAATACAAATGGTTGTGTTACTCGAGCTCGTTTAACGACCAGTAAGTTGAGAGGGTGTGTTGGAGTGATAAAGAGGTACGAGAGTGGAGTGGATCACTGACAGAGGAACGATCATCAAAAACCGGGAAAGTTGCAAGGCGCCTCAATAAAGGGTGATACCAAAGATGGCCGGCAGAACGTATTTTGACTTCAGCCTTTTCATTCCCTGGCGGAGCACAGAGCATAGCGTGTCTCCCTTTCGAAACGTTGCCGATTTCGTTCATCCCATGTTTATTGTTCATCACGTTACTGGTCAGCCCTGTTTGTGGGCTTCCATCTGATGTTATGCCCTGTTCCACTCAGAAGTTTTTCGACAGTTTTCTTTCAAGCAGGTAATTAAGAATGGCTTCAAATAATCCCCTCAGTATATTCTATTAGTCACAAATAGACACTTCATTTAATACTTTTTTTATATTTCTAAACTGCCTAATTATTTTTACACCAAAAATACAGATAAAATAAATATCAGTTAAAAAACATTATGATTGCCGAAATTGCCCATTGGTTGTCGAAATGTCCGTTGGCGAAATGTTAGTTGGCGAAATGTCCCGGATTCATCAGGAGGAGTTGACACTGTGCTCGTGTCTCTGGAGTAGGCATTCAAAGCAAGAGTCCGTGACACATGATACAGTTGTACATTCGTACCCCGTGACCTGTGTTGCGGGGATCAAATATTGTGATTCACACATGGTTAATTTATCATTAGCTTAGTGTGAAATGCAATCCGTCCTTAAAAAAACTATAATTGGCAGCATGTTATCTGTCATTTTGTTAGGTGTGGGCTTGTTCCTTCAACAAACAGAGAGGATTGATGAAAATATCGTATATTCGACATTTAGGTTTTCTCTAATAAAAAAAATATACATTATGGGTACCGGTGAGCATGACTAGTAAATATCGGTTAACACTATTTCTTTAGAGGTGATACACTGCACGCGTCGCTGCAATAAACACAGGAATATTTAATGTGGTGTGTTTATAATACAAGGGTGTGCATAAGTGGAACCTGATCCAGGTAAAGTAAATGTTCACGTATATTGGGAACACCATCTCTGATCAGACAATTAGACATGGAATCGAATCAACGTTCGATCGGCTGCGCAAGCGTGTGCGGAAGACTAACCATTACCGTGACATTCAGGGTGACATGTCAGATGAACAGAGCAATAGTACTATTCACGCTGTCCTGTGGAGCTGAAGCATGGACACTGTATTGATAGTAAGTTATGAAGCTGCGTGCCTTGCAGAATATACAATTTATATCCAACATGGGCATAACATGGATATATTACCAACAAGGAAATACTAAAAAGAGCAAACATCGCGTGCATGAAACAGGTTCTGGTGCAAGTAAACCTCAGATGGACAGTTCTTGCAGCTCGTACAGATCACAACCCACTTCCTACGCAAATTATGTATTCTCAATGTCGGATGGAACCAGAAGTAGAGGTCCCCCTACACTTAAATTCAAATATGTAGTGAAGCGAGGTTTGAAGGAGGTAAACTGCAGTGATACTCTCTTGCCCAAGAAGACAGACAGATGCAGGGAGACAGAAAGGGTGTACACAAATGGGCAACATTATTATTAACTGATTATACAATGAGGTGAACAAACTAAAAGAGCATTTTGAGTGATGGTAGTACATAGATAAACCCGATCGTCTATACTTAGAATCGTTGTAGATTGGGCAATATATTGTAGCCAAAGTAACACTTTCGGTCATGTATATCGAGTCATATTGTCGTGTGAAGAAACTGGACACCGAAGCAAATGTGTCCTAACTACTGGTTCAAAGACAATAAATGTATGGTTAGACATACTGCCTACATTGACACTTATCTTGCAAACCTTTACATTTCAACACCAATTAAACAATGTTAGAAGTTGTCAGGTTTGCGAAACCATTACATGCATTTAAATAGTTCCACGACAGTATACTGTTGTGTACTCGATTATTCGACAACCTAGCTTAGAGAGACAATCTGAACGAAAACACCTCTCTTCGTTTGGAACGGCAACAACAGAAGTCAAACCCAAACAAACTCTACATTGTTTTTAAAGCGCTAACGAGTTGGCAGGTCACATTCTTCTTTATATGGTTCCAATGGAAAAGTGAATATCGCGTTTTTTCCGTACCGCATTGATCGCTCACCATACTATGCTTCGGAACGCATGTACCGTTCTGTTTTACTACTTCTTTGAAGCAGATGTTCTTTTCCTCCATGTGGGTCATGATTCTGTTGACCCAGTGTAACCCTAGTGGACCATTCCCTCAGTCTCTATCGATTCACCTTCCTGCTGAGTTTCACATTTTTTAACATACTCATCTTGTCATCACATGACCATACTAACTCAATTTATTCGTTTTGATCACTTTTACAATTTATATGATCTTGCTTTCCACGAAACCTGTCTCATTAAATGACGCCCTGTGCCCTTCGTACGACATTTACAATATGCTACAGTGATACGACTTTCGAAATGTTTCGTCAATGTCCAACATTCACTGTCAAAGAGAAAAATAGGTCTGATGAGCTGAGCCTTATAGAGTTGTCCATTGTGTCGTCTGTTCGGTCTTCTACCTCCATCGTGACAAGCATACGAAGGGATGTTACCGCCTGTTGCACCGGTTTGCCACCGGACTCGACAAAGCTCTCTGTGTCACATCTAAACAGACAACCATAGGTTTTCGTGTCGGGGTCTTTTGTTCGCCCGGACATCATCTTCGTAGATTGCTCATTAGCAATTGTTAGCAGCAGGGTGTTGACAAGTGTAATAGAGTGTCGGCGTGTTTTCTTACATTGGATATATCTCGGTTTCAATGCGATACAAGATAACAGCGACATGTCAGCGGCTATCGCGTTTCACGAGTGTCAATGACGATTGCTGCGCGACAGTAGGTGATGCGGAAAGACGTCCATCTCTGACGGGTTCTTTCATGTTTCTATGACAAATCGGACGACCCCCTGTGCCGAGTAACGACGTAGACAGCGTGTACCATCCCATCAATTAATCGCGCATTTCAACTGACATTGCTCTTTTACAATTTGCGGTCGTTTCAATTGAATCTACGTGGTACAAAAGCCGCCTCATGCTGGTGTGAAGAACGACAACGTGTAAATTTACTTCTGTTTCAGAAATGTTACACTAAAGAGAACAGACAGGAACTGTTGCTGAAGAGATATTTATTTACTACAACAAGTGTCCGTGTACATAAGAGTGAACATATATTATCTTGAACGTGACTGATTAATGAACAGCTTTTTTCTTGAAGTGTGTTACTGTTCCACACCACAGTTTCCGGCAGTTTCGCCCTCAACTTTTCAGATTTATCCTAATTGCCATTGATGATGCATGTTTTCACCCACCAGTCGTAACCGGCTTGAATAAAATGCCACTGCATCGTAGCAAACAATTCATAAGGCACAAAATGAGAGCCACTATCGGGAACGACCTGTCTTAGACAAGACTATTCCCGTTCGATTCAAAGTAAGCATTACAGTTCCATCGTATAATTAGCATGTCGGTTTCTGTCGGGACATGTCTTGAGCTATCTCCACATTATTCATATAACTGTCACAATGCACAGACATTAAGTAATTAACATTCACAAAAAGTTAACGAATAACTCGCTATCTGAGAGTAAAGTAAATAAGATATGTATTGTTTATGTACAGGTGATGTCCTGTCAATAGCAATGGTGCTGTGTAATCTCGTGTCTCCCTTGCAGATACTGACTAGTTTTGTGAACACATGAAGCTCGTTTACAAATGTCCGTGGGGGGTTTGTCTGGTGGGATTGTTTCCGGGGGGGTTCCTACATTCTTGTTTGCATTTCCCCTTTTCTGTAAAACTTGACATGGTGACTATTTTGATTGTCAGAACGAAATAGCGCAGCATAAAATTAACAAATCTGCATGATTATACTGTACATGATTATACTGTACATGATTATACTGTACACATGATTATACTGTACATGATTATACTGTACATGATTATACTGTACACATGATTATACTGTACATGATTATACTGTACACATGATTATACTGTACACATGATTATACTGTACATATAATTATACTGTACATATGATAACTGATACAGCTGTACACATGTAAAACCTATGGTAGCACATCTGAATCATTGACATGGTTGCCAATAATATTAACAAAGGTGGAAATAGGTTGTGCTATTATGATGGGTACATTTACACCAAAAACATATCTGAAGAAAATCCGTATTCGTTGGAAGTGTGATGACATTTCCATTCATAAGATATTGACAAATATTGAGAAGTGAAAAGAAAGGTAATTACGTATAAGAGAAAGTTTGTTTTACCTTAGTTGCCATTTAGGTGGGGGTTATGTACGGGGGGGGGTTTCAAGGATGGATTATGTCTGAGGGATTTTGTCCGTACATCATGTGTACCGGAGTATACTATATCCTTGTACCGGAGTATACTATATCCTTCAGCAGCCCAAAAGCTCACTATGATTTGTGGACCACATCCTGCATATACAGCGGACTTGATGCTATCACACATTTATATGTTTTGTCTTCACTGTACATATGCACTTCATAAATTCAGACATCACATCTCATGCCACATAAATAAATGTTCACACCAAAGGCGTCGCCATCTTTTCCCCGCCCAGTCAGCAATCACTCAACTAGCCAATGTGCGTCAGAGTTGCCGTTCATAATGAACGCCGTACGCAGCTTCCACGGGACGAAAGACTGACTCGCACAAATTAAGCTTTAACGTATTTTCACCTAATTATAAGGCCATTACAGGATGCTGTGTCATGTCATATCATACACGTATTGTGTATGACGGATCTGGCTCACCAAGTGTCAATGCTCCCACGCACATCTATATGAAGCAGCAATCATTTTGACACACCTTAGCACCTTTGTTACGGTTTCCTAAGTGCATTGCTCTTCCATAAATTTGCCGGAATGTGTCCGGAATAAAAAATTAAAGGGTAAAAAAGAAGAAAAAAGAAGAAGAAATAATGAACAGAAAAAGGAAAGATGAAAAGAAAAGAAGTAGAAAAAACTAAGGAAGAAGACGACGAAAAAAAAGAAGAGAAAAACAAGAAGAAAAATATTAAAGAATAAGAAGAAGATGATGGTTTAAAAAAGAGAGAAGAATACAAGTCACGTGACTCATGTTGCTGCCATCGTTGATCTTTCTGACCGTGTTTAACAACGGCGTGTTTTGTAGCTACATCATCGGAAATGCTCTAACTTATTTTGACCCAATCATTTTGTGTAAATACTACATCGACAGTAAACAACACGTTAATTAGGCATGTTTACTACATCGAAATGCGAGTGACATGTAAACAGAAGTGGCTCGTGAGGACCCCACCAGCTACATGGGTGGTCGTTGTCATAGCGCTAGTGTTTCACGACCAGGTGCTTTCAGGCCAGAACCTTGTTTAAAATGTTCGTTCTGAACGTGTTATTGTTTGCTTCCTACGACAGCCTGTCAATAGTAAATAGACAATTTTGTAAATTTCGACCCGATAAATCTCTAAAAAAAAAACGCATTTGAATAATATACCAAGTCCTCTTGATACATTTATTTTGTTTTATGGGAGCCGAGAACTGTGGCTTTGGACATGATTCCGTTTATCGGCCGATCCATGTTTTACAGACCTATTCAGCGAGACGAGAGTTCTTATTCGGTGTTTCCAACTTTTCACGCGGGGTTCTGTACTATTTGTGGAAGAAGTATTAGGTCTACAAGTGTCGTGATTCGCGCCGACACATGTACGGTGTTGACAGCAACCGTTCGTGGTAGAGCAACGCCTACACAAACACGTTCGTCTTACCACTTGAAGACTTTCAAACAGGTCGATAATTAAAGATGCCACACGCCGTTTTCTTGAATCACGCAAGTTATTATCGCAGCGGTGGGGACCTACTTTCGTCACGCTAATTAATGACGTAGGAGAATGGAGACTGGTCGACTAAAATGTTCTGGTTGAAACGACAGAAAATAACGATCGTATCCTGGCTTGCATCCCCTTTAAATACACAGTAACTTTGGCTCTCGCAGCACTGTATTTAGTTAATTACAATTATAACAGTATTGTTTAATCATACATGCTAAACTGGCGTGTCTCGCATCATTTCACTCCCAAATGACGTAGTTCTTTGTCTACGCTATATATGTAATTGCTATCATCTGTTATTCAAGTTCATGTGCAATTATGTTTCAGGACATACAATGTTGTGATGAAACTGCAATTACATGCAAATACCAATGTATATTTACATAGATAACTAGTGGAGCCTTACATATGTTCGCGGGCCATCTCACAGGAAAGGGCACACAGTACGGACGAACATCTCGCCGTTACGGACATGGGTTGTCTGACCATTCTGCCGTAAGTTGTAATATACACATAGTTCAGCATCGCATGGGTCTGATGAAAATTAAATTTCGCAAGTTACGCACCACTAATGCTATTACTTTTCGGCTGGACATTCTTGAGTTGCTGAACGTAGAAGACCTGGTTAACCAGCCTGATGATGATGCAAGAAAAGCATGTCCAATTACGGCAAATACTGCGTGGCATACACACCTACTGAATGCGGAACGAGTGAAACGGCAGAAAGAGCCTGGAGAAAATCCAAACTTGAGGTGCATCGGCAGTTGTACGCCGATCTGTGCAAGACAGTAAATACACTACTTACGCATACAAAATACGTATACTATTCCAACAACACATGCAAGAATCAACAACAACTATTCTCGTCAGATTATTTTTCTGATGATTAGCAATATTTGATATTAGTTGTCTGCCAGCTGAGATAGAGCAAAGGAAGACAAAACAATCGTTTTTCCGGGTAAATATAAGACTGGTTCATCCCGCCATTAACAAAGAAGCCTGGAATAAATGCAGAATTAGTGCAACACTATCGACCTGTCTCAAATTTGGCATTTATATCTACACTACTCGAGTTCGTCTCGCCAACACAGCTCAGCGCCCACGTGCAAGTGAACAATTTGCACGACCAGGCTCAGTTGGCTTATGAACAACATCACTCTACTGAAACAGCCTTTTTCTTAAAGTACACAATGAAATTCAGTCTGCAATGGACCGTGGCTGCGTTGCTCTACTGACTATGCTTTACTTGACCGCTGCATTTGACACCATTGACCACGGCATTCTGTTGAGCAGACTCACTTACAGACTCGATGTCACAAGCGCTGCGTTCGACTGGTTCAGGTCTTACTGGTCCGATCGGCAACAGCTCGTTCGGATTGGAAGTGACACATCTTCCCCAACACCTGTGCTGTTTGGTGTGCCACAAGGCTCTGTGCTCAGGTCGAGACTGCTTACTGCATACATTACATCACTCGGATACATCATCAGGACATTTGGCTTGGACCACCAGTTATACACAGACGACAGGCAACTTTACGTTTCGTTTTGTCCCGATGGAGATGACTAGCCGAACTCAATAGACCGTCTCTGCAGTTGCCTCGAAGAAAATATGGTCGCGTACCAATCTACTGAAATTGAATGATCAAAAGACCGATGTTGTGGTGTTTGGCACCAAACACAAGCTGCCACTGATAAAGGACATTCGTATTACTATTTGCGAATCAATTATGAGTTCATCGTCACATGTTCGTAACCTTGGCGTTGTGTTTGACTCATCGCTCAGCATGACAAACCACACAAGTGCCATTTGCCGAACACCATACATGCACCTTCATAACATAAGTCGTATCAGGTGATATCTTACTAAAGATGCGACCAAATCACTGGTGCACGCTTTCGTCATATCTAGATTAGACGGGAATGCGATGCTAACTGGATTACCATTTGAACACATGAATAAACTACATCGTATTTAAAACGTGGCGGCCAGAATAATCAATTTCACACCGCGCCGTGATCATATACTACCAATTCTCAAAGAATTGCACTGGCTACTTATCAAACGTCGAATCGAATTTAAGATCCTTCATCGAGTGACCCGATGTCTCAACGGCACGGCACTGCTGTATATTGATGTTTAAGAAATGTTGTTCTACATGATGCACTTGCTCGTCCAGGCAACACGCATGAAATCATCAGTCACAAATAATGGTGAAATAGTAAAGCATTAGTCCAGATGAATGTTTTACTGTCACATCGTCATTTCAATAATATCGACCGACCGTGTACAACGGACCGTGTATAAAAAAAAAACATCAAACTGCGATGATCCAATATACGCCTGAATAGATGGTGGTCAAAATAAATGTCAACTTAACACTACTTCACTAATCACAAAGGCCTCGTTCTGCGGCGGTTCCGATGGCGACCGCAACGACAACGACAGGCCAACGAGACCGAGTGATCCACGACATATCAATTACTGATGTGCATGAAGACAGCAATAAATGTACACGTATGCTTCATGCTTTTCAACGAGAAGTATGATAGCCAAAATGACTAAAGTGGGAAAGATATTTAAGCTTAAACAAACCCGACGCATTTTAGCCAATGGCGTCTTTGGCCACCGGCAGCGCGAGCTTAGTCTGTAGCGTCGTAAGTGTCCCAGTTAGACACTGTTCTCCCAAAGTTCTGCTCAAAAAGTGCCGATGGGGCAGCTGCCCCGTCAATCCTCCCCTCAATCTAAGGGTATAAGCTAGAAAGAACACAACGAAGAGCAACTAAAATGATTCCAGAATTAAGAGACCTTAGTTACGAAAGTCGCTTATTACAATGTGGTTTGACAACACTAGAGACCAGGAGACTAAGAGGAGACCAAATAGAAGTGTTTAAAATAGTGAACGGTTATGAGGATGTTGATAGGAATATGTTCTTCAAACTTAAAGAAGGCAGTAGAACCAGAGGACACAAAGCAGCATTAGTTAATGAGCTGTGTAGGTTGGACATGAGAAAGTACTCTCTCTCACAGAGGGTGATAAATGAATGGAACAAACTGCCAAATGATTGTGTTAATGCTGGTAGTGTAAATATGTTTAAAAATAGAATTGACAGATATCTGATAAGGGCGGGCTACACATAGATGGGGGTTTTGGGGTGCTGCCTAGTGGTAGTCCCGAGGTGTCCTGGGCAGTCGCGTCCCAATAGGACGGCTCAGGAGCTTCGGTCCACTTGCAGCGCCCAACTCGTGCGTTTGCCTCCTAGAAGTCATGTGGGCACCATGGCGGGTAAACCCTGGTAAACGACCTCGACTGGCCGGCTAAACAACGCATGGGGAGCTGACTGGGGACTACCAGTCAGTAAGGGACGCTTTCCCTTTTGTGCCTGAAGACTACTCGGCGGATCTGTCGAAAATGACAGCAAGGCGAGGAGCAATGTCAGTGGCAGACGGTAAAGGACGGAACTGAAGACGCGTATAGCAGTCCCCGACCAGCCATATACTTCCTATAGCAACGGAAATAGAGTCTATCGTACTTAACAGCAGCGGTACGATTAGTGGATGAGCCAACGGTAGACTTGTGTATACTCTAGTCTTACGCATAGTCTAGGGCATTGTGGAAACCCCAAACCCCATACACTGCGCTAGAGAAGGCAACGGGAGACCACTCTAGTACAACATCCCAAGACAACAACCATGGTAGCAAAGAAAGGAGAAACCGATATAGGGCTGGAAAATGAGACCCCCAGGATGGAAGGCTCTAACTTAGATACTGGGGAAGGGCGAACTACTGCTGCAAGTACCTGCCGCAAAAATGAAGCCGGTGTGCTAAAACCGCAAGGAGGGACATTGGCCGATGACGTTACAACGGAAAGAACAGTGGTTAGCCATAGAAATCTGAGAGAAGTGATGAGAACTGGGATCTGGAATGTGAGGAGCATGAACCAGGGAAAACTGGACATTGTGAAAAGATAGATGGAAAGGACTGGTGTGCATATGATGGGGGTGAGCGAAATGAAGTGGACGGGGATGGGACACTTCAAGACGGATGACTACGAGGTTTACTACTGTGGACAAGATAGTCGGAGGCGGAATGGGGTAGCTTTCATTTGCACGGACGAATTGAAGCGATGTGTACTGGGCTTCAACCCGATCAGTGACAGGGTAATAACGATACGATTGTAATGCAAACCAGTAAATATGACTGTGATCCAAATATATGCGCCAACATTAACGGCAGAAGATGAAGAGATAGAACATTTCTATGAGATGGTGCAGAAAGTGGTTGATGAAACACCAAAAGGGGATGTGCTGCACGTGATTGGGGATTGGAATGCTAAAGTAGGTGACGAAGAGACAACCGGCACAACCGGGAGATTCGGATTAGGAGAACGAAATGAACGAGGAGATCAGCTTGTGGAATTCTGCAACCTGAATGGCTTTGTGATCATGAACACGTTTTTCAAGTTACATGCAAGGAGGCTGTATACTTGGAGATCGCCGGATAAAGTCACCAGGAATCAAATTGATTACATAATGTGTACAACGAGATGGAGAAGTTCGGTAAAGAGGGTAAAAACTCTGCCTGGAGCCGACTGCGGAACCGACCATAACTTGCTCATAGCAGACGTCAAGATCAAACTCAAACGGATCAAAAGGACAAAACAACCGACGAAATATGATGTGGAAAACATCGGAGATGAGTATACTGTGGAAGTAAAGCACAGGTTCAGTGGACTCCAACTGGTGGACAGAGAACCTGACGAACTATGGAATGACATTAAAGAAATAGTAAAAGACACAGCAGATAAAAAGATCCCAAAAGCCAAGAGGAAGAAAGTCACAAAATGGCTATCCGATGAAGCAATGAAAATCGCAGATGAACGAAGAAAAGCGAGAAATAAAGGAGACGACGAAAATATAGAATATTGAATGCGGCTTTCCAGAGGAGAGCAAGGAAGGACAAAGAAATGAGCATACAAGAGAAACGCAGACAAATAGAAGAAAGTAACAGGATGGGGAGAACAAGAGATCTCTTCAAGGAAATTAGACACATCACAGGGTCCCTCAACGCAAGATGTGGAGCCATAAAATCGAGCCCTGGAAAGGTAGTCACAGAAGACAAAGAGGTAAAAGAAAGATGGCAGCAGTATACGGAAGGACTATACAGAAGAGATCCTAACATAAATGACACCTTCATCGAGACTGTATATGAGGACGAACCAGATGTGTTGGAGTCAGAGATAAAGGACGCACTACGACACATATCAAATAGGAAAGCAGCTGGAATTGATGACATCCCGATAGAACTACTAAAAGCAGGAGGAGAGGAAGCGGTAAAAGTATTGACCAACATGTGCAATTGTGTATGGAAGAAGAAGGAATGGCCATCAGATTGGAAAAAATCAGTGTATGTCCCGATCTACAAGAAAGGAGACAAGAAGGAATGTGGAAATTATCGCACAATTGCCTTGATATCGCGCGCAAGCAAGGTACTCTTGAGAGTACTACAGAAAAGGTTGGAGGTGTTCCTGATACCAGAACTTCCGGAAATCATGGAAAGAGTAAGGAAAACAAGCGAGAAAGCAGGCCTATATCTGAATGTTTTAAAGACGAAGGTCATGACTACCGGAGATATTGGAGAGGTGTCAGTTGACGGAAAAACCGTGGAGGTGGTAACGAACTTTGTATTTCTAGGAGCATTGATCACCAAAGATGGACTATGCGACAAAGAGATACGCAGAAGAATTGCAATGGGCAAAGCCGCAATGGGAGGACTAACAACAGTATGGAAAGACAGAGGGATTACGCTTCAGACTAAAGTGAAACTGGTGAAGGCCTTGGTATTCCCAATTGTATTGTATGGAGCGGAGACTTGGACGATGAGAAAAACCGAGAGGAAGAAAATTGACGCATTTGATCTGTGGTGCTGGAGACGAGTGATAAGAGTGTCATGGATGGAGAGAAAAACAAACGTATGGGTGCTCGAAAACGTCAAACCAAAATGGACACTGGAATCAAGGGTGATAAAGGCGGCATTAAGCTATTTTGGAAATGTGGTGAGAAAAGAACGTGGGATGGAGAATGATGTGATGCTTGGGGGAATGAGAGGGAAAAGAAGGCGAGGGAGACCAAGAACAAAATGGCTAGACACTATCAAAGATGTAAAGGGACCCTCTATTAACATTATGAGACGGGACGCCAGAGAGCGAGTGGAATGGAGAGGAGCTACCGCGGCCGTCGCCAGGGGTCGGACACGACTCGACGGCACAAGGTGACAAGGTGACACATAGATGAGAAAATTGTTGGACTCTCGATAAGCCTTGTCCACTTGCCATCTGGAACTTGTTGTTCGAGATGGCAATCTTGTTAAATCTTGTTAAATCAATAGTTACACATGTGACAATGTACTGATTTTCGACTATGTTTTCTCTTGTCAATCGTAAGTGAATATTTTCATCGATTGCTCGGTTATACAAGCAACAGACTGTCTACCCTCAATCAACCTAGAAACAAAACCACACAACTCTTGCTGCACTTCAACACACTTTAAGACGGCACTTACGAGGTAATGAGGTCCTCGTCGTTCTTATCTCAATACCCGGTGGTTCAAGTACACTTGTGTGTGTTTACAGCGTGTGCACTGTTTGATATGATACGAAAGTAAACATATAAATATGTCGTATTCGATGTATTTAACATCGCGTTCGCCAAGATAACAGTTCAGCTGGGGAGAACGTACATGGCTGGTACAAGTGTTTACGCCACGGTGGTTCGACACCTGTTCCCGGCTAAGACAGCGAATGGACAATACACCAGCATCTTAATTACCGGTTGCAGAGTTGAACGTTTTGCAAAGTGTACATGTAGCAGAAGCCGTCTTCCCTTTGTGTATATGTGTGATACAATCCTCAAGTGTACATGCTATGCGATTTACATTATTCTATCGATGCCCGTGTTGGGTGGAGTGTTGCATAATGATTAGATAAAGTATTTTGCCTCTATCGTCTCGCTTACAGTTCAAGTCGCAAACTAGTGTCACTGGAGGCTTAAGAAAGATCCAAGTGATTCAATTTCAGTGATGGGTCACTCACTGCTGTAGCGGATGTGAACGTGCGTCATCCAACGATCAGTTATATAAACCCAAACTAAGAATGCATGCAACTGATATGCAACTGATAATTGGATCGTATGTTGTTCATAGTCTACGCGTATGCAAATTTAATCCAGTTCTCAAAGGGCTTGACACACGAACCCAGTGTGCTGCTAACAAACAAAATCAACAAAACCAGACTAACAAATGGAAAACTGGCATCACGCATGATGCATCAGAACCCTTCGTATGAATACGAAAAAAAAACAGACATGCTGATTCTAGGACAGATATGGGTAGGATGACGTAGAAAAAATTGAACAGTTCCGTTACGGACAACATCCCAAACATCAACACGTCAAACTACTCTTTGACAAGGCGCCACCCATTATATGGTACCCGGTGGAATATCCAACATTACTGTAGAATTTGTAGACAACTGGAACATATAGAACGTTTCCATTTATGTGCGGTGGCTCGACACGTGGATTCACACCCCAGACCGGCAGCCATGCCAACAAAATTTATTTTTAAAATGTATTATTACCTGAAATGGACAGAAGCAGAAGACATATGTATTTCATATGATATGTTAAAAGACATGTGTTTCGCCAGGGTAAGTCTTAAGCGTACAAAGTTGGCGATGTACTAAGCGTACAAGTATTGTCTTACGGCGGTGCCATGAAGACAGTGTTACACGCTGACGGTGATGCACGTAAGAGAAAGAGCATAAGTGAATAAACAGATATAAATAGTACTCTACAATAAGAAGGGTTCCAATTACCCACCGGAAAAATCCCATTTAACAATAAAAATAATATTTATAACAGCAGAATCGTAATCGTACCAACTAAATCCTGACATCGTTGTAGTATAGTGACGTGTTGTATTCCATGCGGTACCAATGATACAATGGACGGGAGATAAAATAAGGGTAAGTTGTTATATAGAGCGGTTTCCAGTCATTATTACTGTTCAAAGCGCTTTAAACAACTACCCTTTCCATTGCCAACTCGACTTCTCTGGGTAGAATTCAGCCACGCTCTAATTACTGTGGGAAGACTGTTCACCCATATTCACCACTATCTAGTTTGTAGCCAGGTACACATTAATACAAATTATCTGAACTTTGAAATGGCAGCAACAAGATTCGAATACCGGTCCCCTCGATTAAGAGTCCAGGGTGAGTTACAGCGCCCCGAGATACCAGAAATGAAGTTCTGGAAACGGATGTGTGCACCGTAAGAGGTTGTTTACTGAGAAAATAAGCGTGTCACAATATGTCATTAGTGTATGAGTAATGAAAGTCCCCAATAATGTTGCAGCGACGACAGCCCACCGTGAGAGGTGACAGCGGCTACGCGACCCTTCAGGTCTCACAGCGGGAATCCGTCGTCACGCCTGGATGCACTTCGCCGAGCGACACTGCAACTGCGACAGAATCTGCCGATCGCGTGCTCTCGCTAACAAAGTTTCTCTCGACACAAAGTTTTTGCAGCCGTAAATTAGGTTCACACTAACTAGTCCAGAGAAGTTCGTGCCTTTTTGAGCAGGATTAAATAGGTCAAAGTAGTGTGTTTAAAAACAAGATACAGACAAACCTTGGTGGTAACACTGAGCGTTGACAAAACATATGGAATGGTAATGAATTCAAATGTATTTAATGTGTTGTATAAAATATTTACAAATAATTTATTGTTTTAAAAATCACGCGCCCATGTACCAAAATATACGAGAACCGAAGTATGGATGTAATACTGAATAAATGATTTATCTCTCGATCAATTACAATGAACATATTCTAGGCTATGCATTGATCAAGCAATGTTGCATGTTGTAAAGTTGATCATTCCCGTAAACCCTATGATGTAGTTTGATTTGTTTATTCTCTCCCAAGTTCATCCTCGTGTGGTAATGTTGTTTCCCAATCACTTCAATGTTATTTCCCCCTCCCCAAAGCCTCATCGCCTGTTTCAAAATATGTGTGCGGTTCTCAACATAATAATCCCATTACAACACGCTTCATTTCACGATTACGTAGCATCCCAGATGTTGCAACACGTAGGAATTTTGTTATGGATTCACAGTTTCTTAAAATGTTAAATCCTAGTATAATGGCATCCAACAACAGACAACCTCTAGAACATTTTTGAACGAATTTAGGTAGAGCATAGAACGAAAACCGGTATGCCCAATAGCGACGTTTCAGAATGGACAACTATGAAATCTCATTAGAAAAGGTCAAACAGGATGTCGTCTAATTGGCATAACCTTTATACAAATCTGGTTGGCAACAATGATAGGCCTTTTCAATTTAGTATATTTATGTAAAAGTCTAGCTCTGATGCTCTATGTTATTTTTGTTGTTTGGTCAACTTGCTGGTACAATGTTGCAGAAAGGGAGCCACTTCATCACCAAGCATCAAACTCAAAATCGATAAATAGGGGATTTGCTGTTATATTGTTAAAAAGTATCCGTATAACAAGTCCCCGTGAAAGTATGCCCTAGCTGTTATATACGTACTACTGTTAAAACAAATGCGGCAATGCGTACAGCTGTAGTAAGTACAACGACTACTTTCTATGTTAATCATTCATGCACGAGTGTGCATCACAAAATTCACATTTCCGTTCCTATAAAAAAATATATAATTAAACACACTGAATCTCAAAGTTGTGGATAAACTGTATACTATTATACAAGACTTCATTTCACTTTTTCATTCATGTACGTACTATGGAAATACGATTGTTAATTTGTTTATCATAATGCATTTAATACGTAAATAATTACATAATTAAAGTATGTAGATCAACTTACAGATGACTCCATCCGTTCAATTTGTCAAAGCAAGAGTGTTTGGGTTAATATTCCCATAAAAATCATAATTTTGTCTTAATAGCAACCAGTACAATAGTATCAACACCGCCACTAGGTGTCATATCTGCTGCAGACGTAGGCGGTCGTGAACCTCCATTTCCCATGATCACAGGTGTATTGAAGCAGTTATGTTAATACCAGTCATGGTATTTCCTAGCCAGGCTGTTAGACAATCGAAGACTATAATTATTTGCCGACCTATGCTATTGCTAGTTGTTCTTAGAATGTCTTCATTGCTTTTCTTTTCTGTCCACGGTACACATTTATGTTGTTCTATGTTCTTGTCTAATTGTTGGACATGTGTTCTTACTTTACGTTATAGACTTGGGTTGGTTAAATTGCTTATCAAGCTGAAAAGCTGTTTCGGTCTGTGTAGTCCGTCTCTTGGTCTCACCATGCACCGACCATCCGCAGTTATTAATTATCCAAAATAGAACAGCATGTGATTTGCTAAGTTGCCGTACTCCTTATTTACCAACAATGAGTCAGTGGCAATCTGCCATAATCGAGCTGAGACGGGCGGCGGAGTAGTCTCAATGAAAGCGGTAAACGTGATAAGTGTTTCTTAGAACAGGTCAACGCAAACGGCGGTGTAGAAAACCAATAGTGCCCAAGAGGCTGTTATTATTTACTGTTATCCGACATGTACAACCAATCGACAACTTCAGTCGCATTATTCACGCGTCTATCGTTGCACATCTTTGGACGTTGGTCGCACAATCTGCGTATGTGTTTCCGTAAAAAAAACTTGCAGATCTCACGACAACGAAACTATTTGGATTTTAGACATTACCTCTCAAGAAAATGTTTGTATTGTTTCCATGTTTGGATTCTGTTTACATTCGAACGGCGTAGTGAGTGTGGAAAGGTGTCAGTTATACGATTCTAGCGGTGTTATGCAGCTGGATCCAACACCTAATTTATTTATTTAAAAAAGAGTCTCATAGAAAAGCAACACGCTCTTCGTGGAATATCGACAAAAACTAATTGGATTGTCGTGAAAGCAACATGTGCGTGTGTGTGCGTGTGTGTGTGCGTGCGTGGACGTTTGTCAAATGTAAAAAGAATATAGTTCCAAATATTTCTTTTAACTGCGAAACCGTGTCAGGTAAGATAAGCCTCCGTTATGCTACAAGGCGCCTTACAGAAACAGCACTTCGGTTTCGCCCCTGCCATCAGTTATTTGTTCGCATTTTATTGATGCGTGTAAATGACCCCCGTGTGGTAAAGCTGGCTAGGTGTTAGAGGTGGGACGACAACTATAGTATTGCACCACCGAAGCCGTGTCGAGTGGCGGGGGCTGCTTATGAATGCTGAGGGCGCGGCCTTTCAAATAACAAATTGACCACAACAACAGCGGAACTAAAACAAGGCTGTCTGACGCGCGCCGTTGCCAAGGTTATCTCTGTTTACGTCAGTCGGAACCTATGTAAGGATGTTCAGTGCCGCAGCTTACTACTTCATCAATATGCTTGTAGCGCAGAGCCAACAGTAGGGCATACACAGCTCATCGTACATGAGCCTGACATCAAATGACACTCACCTATAAAGACGATGGCCAGCATCTGCCAACAGCCGATGATTCCCATTGGAACCGAGATAAGGTTGTACATAAGCATCTGCCACGGCTTCCTCCACGCGTTCCCCAGGCTCGATAATGCATCGTTTGGGTCCATGTCGCTGCTCCACTTTGAGCCCAGTGCTTCCTATACGCCGATCACAATGTAGTGGTAAGTGCAGCTATGGGAGTGACGTTATATGGCAATGCCGGTTGCACTGAAATGACGCGCGACAACACAACACGCCGCGCCACCTGCAGGATTGCGGTCGCCGGGCGCACTAGCCGAAGCTATCGCGCGCGGGTTAGTCCGTCCCCGCGCGATTTGCGGGTATTTAGGATATCAGATTGGGGTAACGGGGTAAGCTAAGTCGCCCGTTAGTTTACGTGCTGCTATGTAGAGGCGCAACAGGTTATAAGAAACACACTTTATATCAAAGTCAAAGGGCTACGGCTGAATGCCCCCCACCCCCTAAATACTCCAGTGAGTTGTGGGTGTCCCGCTGGAAAAGGACGGCATATTTCGTTCTGCTCGACCGGGAAGCCGCCGGTAAATAAATAATATACCCACCCAGATGTGCTTGACGGAAAGTACTGATTACGACAGGTCGAGAAATGAAACAATAGTAACGTTCTCAGTGTACTTCTCTACAGCTCCGAGTGCTGGAAACTGACAGCCAAGTTGGTACATAAGTTCGAGACCTGCCAAAAACAGGTGTCTACGGAAGATCCTAGGGGTATTTTGGCCCAACACCACCACTAATGAACAACTGCTCCGCAAAACACAGCCAACATTCCTGGCCACACAGATCAAGAGACGAAGACAGAGATGGCTTGGGCACGTGTGCCTAATGTCACATGGCGCACTACCCAAGACAACCTTAGGCTGGACAGCAGATGGTAAAAGGAGACGTGGTCGCCCGAAAGAAACATGGAGACGAACAGTGGAAAAGGAGATGAAAGAATGTGGCCTGACATGAGGCACCAAACGGGCTGCAGACCAACAGCAGTGGCTCTCACTGGCACGGAGAGGATTGGGTTAAGTGTGAGTGCATGGGCATAGGATCCAGTCCGGCCGTACCATTTTTTCCAGGCCTCAAAAATGCCCAGGCAACTACCCACTATGCCGTATAAAATGAACAATGGTTCACTGCCAAAACTTTCCGTGCCTTATATTTATATAATTAAACAGGTATATGCTTACCTTCATTTTCAATTACTGAAACTACAGATTAGCACGCGATCGTATGCCGACGATTTGTATAGCTAATGTTTTAAGAATTGGGTAATAAAATTACATTCAGCAGTCATCTGAGCTAACCTATCGTTGGCCCGCGGTAGATATTTTAGAAATCGAAGGATCAGCGCTGTCAATCATGCATCACGTGAACTCTCCTCAGGTGAAACTAGACTCCCGCCCGCGATCGCTTCCCATCGAAAGACCACGTCGTCTGCATCCTTGCGCCGTAGTAGATGGATTAGCGTGTTGTAGCTGAAATGCCGACTAGAAAAAGAAAAATTAGGGAAAGGGAGAAAATGGCCGTTGGCTCGAAGTCAATACGATCTCTCTTCGCTCCTGTGTAAGTTACTGAGCCAACTAATATTATGCGTAATTAAATTCAGATGTTCAGACCGAGTAAATCTCTAAAATGTAATGTTGACCCATGACTTAGGTTGCCTATACTAGGTATCAATATAACTGTGACCATGTTGAAAACATATATTTAAACAATAATTTTATTAAGCCTGCGTAAGTTAAGGCCGATTTACACAGCGGTTTTTGCGCGGAAGTGGGACAAGTCTAGACATTTGTCACTGCGTCTCCAATCTAGTCCAACTATTTCGGGGAAATGTCACGGCGGACGCCAACCCCATTAACGCGTAGAACAAATAAACGCAGCTTTAACTGCTGTATTGTTTCGCTTATTAACGCGTGCATTGTAATATTACAGGATTATTATTTGAGGAAATCCAAATCAGACAAATATAGACGGAGTTCGCACGCTATTAGTTACGCACGTGACGATTAGCGCTAAAATAATATTAAACATTATGTCTACTTTTAATAAATGGCCCATCAGCACAGGCGTATCCGGGTTGTTTCACTGGGGGTGGCGGCAAAACCTATCAGCGCAAATTGCATGAAAAAACCTGCCGCTTAAATTAACATAGTTTTGCACCACATTATATACTGGTGTTGCATGAATTGGTCATAGTTAACGGAATAAGCCGTTTTGCAAAGACACCGGATCAAATCTTTACAAAAAGTATAAATATTCTAACACACTAGCCGTTATTTAAACAAAACAATGGAAACAAACGGTTAGAAAAGTTGTTTTAAGTGAAATACTTACAATTTATTCAACGAAAAAAAAACGCTGCGACAACCGATGGTATCTCGCAAATTGGTCATGGCGGCAGTGAATAGCCTCGTTCTACGGTAAGACGGAGCACATTGCTAAATCAACCGCACGGGGCCGTTCGTTAATTTTCCTGTGATAACTAATTGCGTGTATTTTTGCTAAAAATGGAAATATGAAGTATGTTTCTCCCACCATCTTCGATTTTTACGATTTGTGATGCGCTAGTGCTGCCAAATTGTGCACTAGATACTAAAAACGTCTCGAAAACTTGTTAACATAATTTTTTTTCGACAATTTTAAATTAGTAGGACAATTATACTCTTTATGAACAATATATCCGACTAATGGCGTATTTAATGTAATATCCAGTAAGAGTTCAAGGCTTCCGCTAAGGGGTGACCAATTTGCGAGAGTGACCAAACCATGCAAGGTAAGTATACTAAAAGACAGGACAACTGAATAAAATCACGCGCTCACGCTCAAATACACAAACTCACAAACACAGATGTTACCGCAATACACATTGTTTTAGTTCATTTATTAATAAAAACAAATGTGTTCATAATTAATTTTAATCCATATGTAAATATATGTGACGGCCACATTTACACAATTGTGTACTATATTATACTAACCCTAAGTCCATCAGCTGAGGTCCCCCATTGTTACGGTATTAGGGCCATAGAGTGAGGTCCCCCATTGTAACGGGATTAGGGCCATAGAGTGAGGTCCCCCATTGTTACGTATTAGTGCCATAGAGTGAGGTCCCCCATTGTTACGGTATTAGTGCCATAGAGTGAGGTCCCCATTGTTACGGTATTAGTGCCATAGAGTGAGGTCCCCATTGTTACGGTATTAGTGCCATAACTCGAACATATATTGTGGGTTTGGCAGAACAAACTTCAATACATTTTTCAAAACTCAAACCGACCTTGTTTACAGTGTGGCCCGAAACAAGTGTACTAAGAAACGATGCTATTAAAAAACACCCAGTGTCTCCTGTGTGTGTCAAATGTCATCAAAATCGGAGTGGGTTGAGAACATTGCTAGTATATTTTATATGAAAGTTCATTATTCAGGCGAAGCATCAAGGAGCGTGTACATGGAAGGTTACCGAGTGACATCAAAACTGAAAAATATTCATTATACTTATGTTGTATGATAACAACTCTTTAAATTAAGCTAAATGGAAGCTATGTGTCCTAGTAATAATCTAGAGCTCAAATTTAAACCAGTGTCTTCGTGGAGTAATGGCGCCGATTGTTCAATATATTAATTGTAAATTCACCGTGGATTTGCGCTCGCCAAGGGTGAGATTACTATAACAACTTTGTAATTGTAGCGGTTCATACATCAACTCTGAACGCTATGTCGAAATCAATCAATTCTGTTGTCTGTTTATTTACGTAAAACTGAAATACAATATGAAAAATAAGGTATAAATGAAACAACACAAATGTGTATAAAACATGAACATTACCAATAAAGGCGCAATTACACCTTATTACTACTTATTAGAAGTTGGGGCGGGGGAAAAACAATAGCTAGTTTACAAGTCATGTTTTATCAAATGTAATGAATGCTATGTGCTCAAAACCAGCATACAGTTTGGCTATAATACATTAAACACGCCTCTACCTTGATTCCAGGGTCGCCATCTCCTAAATCTTTATTATGTTCGCCTATTACACGAGACGCGCACAAAACTACGATGCCATGACACTACCCTAGCGGAATCTCTCTCCCATTCTCTATAACATGCATGCACCCGCCAGATGGCGCCAACACACAACTGCACTAGCAGTATATAGAATTACTAGCCCTTACAGTAATTATGTTTGACGTAAAGTTGTTCGAGTGTTTCAGCTCCTACTTGAACCAGCTGCCCCTATTTGCCCTTGAAATGATGGATGCTCAGCCCCTGATAAGTAAGATTTGTGTTTGTAGAACCAAAGACGTGACAAGTGATGCTGGTTCATGTACCGTCAAAGATAGGACGATTGGGAACATTGTTAAAATCTACGGTGATGGGCGCTGCTTTTTTAGCTGCATGGTAACTATCCTTCTGGGTGAACTCCAACAAAGCAAACGAACATATTGCGAAATATCTCAACTGGAACGAGAAGAAAGAGACTCTGCTTATCTATTATGGGCCGAGGTCGTGAAGTTACTGGAACGTGAAAGTGAATCCCTTAGCAGAAATTAAACAAACTGGCAGTTCCTGTTGGAGAGAGATGTAGACAATCACTACGTTTCGATTTCTAGCCGGATTCAAAAGACGAAAAAGCGTTGTGAATATGTTGGGTACTTGGAGATCACGGCAATGGCATTTATTATAAAGTCGCCTACTGAAGTTTACCAAGTGAGATGTAATGATTTGCATCTTCTGGCTAGATTGCCAACAGAGGCATACGGTACAAGAGAACCAGTGCGCATTGCATACAATATGGACACACGTGTACGCGGGATATTTTGACCTGATAGTGGTACCTGACAAGCATGACACCAACTAATCTGGAACAGTGCTGGAGAATGCTTCCATGTTGGGAAACACAGTTGATGATGACATCAAGAATTTACCCCTACCATATGTGATCGACCCTTGTAGCAAGAGCAGCAGTTTGAGCAGCGACGAGGCAGCTACGTCACAGAGTGAGATCCAGACATATGGTGGTCCTGCAGCCTTGAGGGAAATTAATTTGTGATGTCGACACAGGAGCAGACAGTGAAATACCAGTACGTGCTTCTCAGTCTACACAGTCAGACTAGTCTAGATTCTGCTTCACAAAATGACAGTTCTTTCGACGTCCCAGGAACAGTTGGACACGACACCATCCGCGATCCACCGGCTTGCCTGCCTAGTGGTCGTCCGACTAGTGCAACATCAAAACCACAACATGGCAGCACTTCCAAGTCAGCAGGAACAACTGACGATAGCACAACGGAAAAGCTACCTACACCAGATGTTGGAAAGACACCCTTCCAACTAAAAAAAGTCAAATTCCCTAAACGTTCGTTTGGAAAAACAAAGACTGTATACAGAAGCTTTCAAGCTGTCTGGTTTGATCGCTGGTCATGGCTTCACTATGACGCCTCTCATGACAAGACATTCTGTCACGTTTGTGTTACAGCCTGCAAACAGAATCTAGTCGCATCGTCAGTACTAGAGCCTGCGTTTATATCGCGTGGGTTTACCAATTGGAAGGATGCAACCGCAAGTAAAATGGGGTTTTCATCGCATGACAGGTCTGATTGCTACAAGGAAGCAGTTGAACACCTGTGACTTTACCTGCGAACACAAGTGATGTCGGCGAACACTTATCAGCAGAGCACGAAGAAGAAAGAGCTACTAACAGAAAGAATTTGGTAAAGGTTCTGTCAAACCTACGATTTCTGGCAAGGCAAGGCCTCTCTATGCGAGGACACGACCGACACTAATATTATCCAGTTGTGTGGGGTACGGGGTGAAGATGGCCCCCGTTTGATGGCATGGCTTAAGAAAAAAACAGACAAATACACAAGTCGGAGATACAAAATAACATGTTGCATGTTGCGACAATATTGCGAGAAATAGCCACCTGCTGGCTGAACTCGAATTTGTTCAGCATCATGGCTGACGAAACGAGTGATTTATCGAACCACGAACAGCTTGTGATTTGCATAAGACGGGTAGACGATAGACTGGAGGCCCGCGAAGATTCCATTGGTCTTCAAAAATTAGAACGCTCTCATGCATCTTTCATCACAGCCTTGATCAAAGATTGCTTAATACAAATGAATCTGTCCATACATAAAGTTAGAGGGCAATGCTACGATGGTTGCAGTACAATGTCAGGAGTGGAAACAGGCGTAGCCACACAAATGAAGAAATCCGGAACTCAGTGTTTATACAGTCACAGCTACGGACATTCTTTCAATCTGGCTTGCGCCGATTGTATCAGACGTGTAAGAATAATGAAAGAGGCATTATATACCACATATCAAATAACAAAACTCGTAAAAAAATCCCCAAAACGTGATGCAAAACTACAACAAATTAAAGAAGAGTTACAACATGAAACTTCTGAATCATCCCCAGGTATTCGTTTATTGTGTCCTACCAGATGGACTGTTCGGGCAACAGCCATGCATAGCATCGTAGAAAATGACCCCGCCCTTAAAGAACTGTGGACATGGTCTCTGGATAACTGATCAGACACTGAAAAGAAAGCACGGATTCGAGGTGTTGATTACCATATGCTGAAATGTTTCTTTTGTGGACTTGCTTTGGCCGAATGTATACTTAGTCGTGCTGACAGCCTAAACACAACTCTCCAAAGGCCTAATTTGTCAGCGGCCGAGGGACAGTCAATTATCCACGACTGTGAACATCTTGAGGAATTTACGCTCAGAAAACAAAAGTGACTTGTTTTGCGGCTGATGTCACGAGCAAAGCCGAAGAGAGAGACATTGAAGAACCGACATTGCCAAGAAGCAGAGCAGTCCCAGCTAAATTGGACTGTGGCACAGCAGCGCCAGAATACTTCCAGCCACCAAAACAGCTATACACAGCCATATCCTATGAGGTTCTGGACCTCATCGTGTCGCTTATCAAAGATAAGTTTTATCAACGCGACTACAATGATTATGCTCCACGAGAGCTGGAGGCACATCTAAGCACTTTCACCCATAATATTCCGCGTGTGAAAAATGTAACACTTATTAATGTGGTAGCGTATTTGCGATCGTTGTCTTCACACCAGCAACAGCTGTTGTCACAGGTCATCAAATTAGTCAAACTAATTATAGTCATACCAGCTACAAACGCTACCAGTGAGCGGTCGTTTAGTGCCCTACTTCGCGTCCAAACATATTTGAGGACAACCGTGACAGCGGCACGATTGAACCATTTGATGTTGTTGTATGTTCATAAGGATAAAACAAGCGCACTGTGTATGGTAAAAATTGCCAATGATTTTGTACGTGAATCCAAATATCGTTTGGGTATATTTTGAAAAATTTTCTCTTCGATCTTGCAAATGTCCAAACCACGGTGAGGGAGAAATCAGCCCAAATGAAAGTTTCATTTCTTGATACCAATATCCCTAGCCAGGCTGTTAGACAATCGAAGATTAAAAATTTTTGCCGACCAATGTTATTGCTAGCTGTTCTTAGAATGTCTTCATTGCTTTTCGTTTCTGTCCACGGTACTCTAAGCATTCTTCCGCGAACCACATTTATGTTGTTCTATGTTCTTGTCTAATCGTTTAGTACTTGACCGTGATTCACATCCGTATAGCAGTATGGGAACTACACACAATTGTTGGACATTTTTCTTACTTCACGTGACAGACTTGGGTTGGTTAAAATGACAATGAGTCAGTGGCAATCTGCCATAATCGAACTAAGAGCGGACGGCGGAGTAGTCAAAATGAAAGCGGTAAACGTGATAAGTGTTTCTTAGAAGTGTAAATGTTTATTGATTTCTATAGCATCATATTTATACAATAATATTCTATGGTGCTGTACAATATAATAAATAGCATAGTAAAAAGTTAAAACAAAATAAGCATTCAACATAATATAAATATTGATATAAAAAGATAAAACTATAAAATTAGTAAAATTAATAAATTCAGTAGAAATTTCCGACATATTTTATATAAGTATCTAAAAAGTATTTAAATTAGTAAAATTAATAAATTAATTGTATGCAATTCTAAAATAGTGGGTCTTCAGTTTGCTCTTAAAAATACTGACATTGTTGCAGCCGTGAACATCTTTGGAAAGGGAGTTCCACAATTTCGGTGCAGCAATTTTAAAAGCACGATCTCACAGTGTTTTCCTTTTTGTCCTTGGTACATCAAGTTTAAGATCATCCTGGGATCTTAGACCGTAATGGATGCTTCTTGGAGTCAGCATTTCCGACATATATTCTGGTCCGTGGCCGTGTAATGAATTAAATGTCATTAGGCATATCTTATATTTAATACGAAATTCCACCGGCAACCAGTGAAGAGTCATATGGTCATATTTGCCGATTCTGCACAACACTCTGGCTGCAGCGTTTTGAACAATTTGTAATTTCCTTATAAGGTATTTTGGTAAGCCGATCAAAAGGGCATTGCAGTAATCAATATGGCTGTGGACCAGAGCATGTATCAGTTTCTCTGTACTCTGTTGATCGTGATATTTTCTGATTTTTCCGATGTATTTTCTGATTTTTGTACGATGCACATGGCTGCCCGACATTTGAACTTGAAATGGTCTTCCATAGACATGAATTTCGTGCCTTGCATCCAGCTATTGATGTCTCTAATGCATCGTCCCATGGACTCACAGTTACTGTATAAAAAATCAGGATGGAAATCACAGTAAACTTGATGATCATCAGCGTAGGCATGCCCCAGCTCCCCATGCTGATCAATGGCAGAGAAAACAGGGCTAGAGTACTCTGTGAATACAACAGGACCTAGGCATGAGCTATGCGGTACTCATTGATCAAGTTTAAGCTGCTCAGACGCCGTACCATTAATAAAAATACGTTGCGACCTTGACTGGATATAAGAGGAAAACCAATCTAGAGCTGTGCCTGACACTCCAAAAGAGCAATCCATGATATTTAACAAAATATCATGGTCCACTCTATCAAAAGCCGACGACAAATCAATTAAGACCAGTTGTGTTACCTTCTATTGATCCATGTTTAGAAGAATGTCAGACTGGACATTAACTAGAGCAGTTTCTGTAGAATGCCCTGAAGACTGACAAGGTGGCAAAGGAAATCCACAGTCTGAGAGTAGACAAAGTTGGTTTAGAACAGCTCGTTTGTTTAGTTTTGACACATACTGGAGATTCGATACAGGACGACAGTGTTTTAGAATCCTACTTTTTTAAGCAGCGGCATTACAAGTGCAGTCGTCCACTCGTGTGGGAATTCCCCAGTAGCAATAGAGAAATTGGTGATGTGCGTGAAGAGTGACAGTAATTCCTCCATATACTCTTTGACCAATTTAGTTGGCATGGGGTCAAGTTGGCTGGCATGGGGTCAAGTTGGCTGGCATGGGGTCAAGAGCACAACTTGCGCACATCATCCTCGATGACCACCGCAAATGTATCTAAGTTAGCACCCACATCCTCCTCTATGAATGGTATATACGGTGCTTCGGTAACACCGATGTCCGTTCGAATAGCATCTATTTTATCTTTAAAAAAGTTGCCAAATTCGTTTACAAGGTTTTCCACAGAATCATGATCAGGTAGTGGAGTACTTTGCTTCTTACCACACAGCGTGTTTATGAGGGCAAATACTTTCTTCGAATCACCCTTAGCTTCTAAAATTAAGTGAGAGAGATGGTCAGTTCGTTTGGTATTCAGTGCATTGACTACTTGTTCCTAGCACGGTGGAATGACAGCAGAGTTTCATGATTTTTATCCCGCCTCCAGATTAATTCAGCTTTCTGTCTCTACGACTTTAGTGATTTGAGTTCATCGTCGAACCATGGTACCAATGGCCTCACAACAACAGTTTTGGATTTGATGAGTGCGTGCCTATTCAACAACTGTCTTAGTTCCCTATTGTAGTCACCAACTAGCTGATTGATATCCGTGATATTTAATAGTGCATTGGTGATATCCTTCAGGTCAGTACTAAAAGCACTATTATCGATTTGTTTCAGTTTCCTGTATGATATCGTTCGTGTCTCTAAGGGAGGTCTGGGCATGTTTACTCTATAACGCACAAACACATGATCCGACATCATGTAATCGGCCACGGGGTAACTAAGCAGAAGCTCACGATTATACCTAGTAATAATTAAATCTAGAGTGTGACCAGATATATGCGTTGGAACCGTAACATGCCGTGTTATGTCATGCATACTAAGTACATCACACATTCTAATTGCATCAGCATCTGTGTCAATATCCATATGAATATTAAAATCACCAGCTATCAGGAGTGAATGAGGGGTCTGAACTGCCTTCGACAAATATGTCTGAAATTCCTCAAAGAAAGCAGTTGTAACACGATGTTTTTCCCGAGTATGGTGGTCGGTATATTACATGCACATCACCTTTCGTCTTTTGACATAATAATTCATAATTACCATACTCAAAGGAGTTAAGTTCGCCAGATGACAGAACTTTACACCGAATACCAGTCTTGAAAAGTACACCAACCCCGACACCAGTTCTGCCGGACGGTCTCGTATTGTCTTTCAGATTGAAGCCACCGGGCGTCAGTTCCGCGCGTTTATCCGCATCACAAGATGTTAGCCAAGTCTATGTTATCAGAACGACGTCAATGTCATTAGTCACTACGTAGTCACTGATTTCCGCTGTCTTATTCCGCACAGAACATGGATTAACGAGGGCGAATTGGAGGTCCCTTGTCCGGCGTGGGGCTGTGTTCAATCGCTCAACACTGATCAGATTGTCTAGATTAACGCCTGTCCTGGCAACACAAAAGTTAAACACATCATTTTCGTTCTCGGTTGCTGTTGTTGCTGCTGCTGCCGCCATCGCTGCAGTCACTGTTGTTGTTGTTGTAGTTGTTGATATTGTTGCTGTTGGTCCGCTCGTGAACTTGCAGCACACGACGTTGCTCAATAACGGTGCATAGTCGAAGCTTTGCCGCATAACAAGTCCATGTGGGGGCAGTCATACAATTGGCACAAAGGTTGTGTCTGAAAGCAGACACTATCACTGCAATCGGTCTGCACAAATGCGTTCCGCCTCTATGGCCATTTTGTCGGCGGCACCCTTGAAATGCCGTTGGTAATCAATGCATGCCACAATGGTCTGCTGACTGGCTTTCCAAATACACTGCCAGCTAGCTGGTGGAAGGCCTTGGCTGAATATTGAAAGGCAGGCGTCATGGTTGACTGGTCACTTTGTCTTCTTGTGATGCCTGCCCTTAGGTAAAAGTGTCTAAAATAAATAAAATTGTTGTAGGATTCTTCAAAAATAAAGTTTCCACCTCGTTCACTGTACCTTCTTGGCGTAGTGTGTACAAAATGGGTTGTAATAATAGCCTTAACACATCAAAATCATAGATAATAAACCAGATTATCTAACAGGCTGCCATGTAGGCGCACAATGACATAACAGAAAACCACCAGTGCTGTTATTATTTACTCTTATCCGACATGTACAAACAATCGACAACTTCAGTCACATTATTCAGGCGTCTAACTTTGCGCATCTTTGGACGTTGGCGCACAATCCGTGTATATGTTTGTGTAAACGCACCGTGCAGATCGTCACAACAACGAAACTATTTGAAATTTAGACATTACCTCTCAAGAAAATGTTAGTATTGGTTCCATATTTGGATTTTGTTTACATTCGAAAGACGCAGTGCGTTCGGGAAGATGTCAGCTTATGTATTCTTGCGGTGTTATGCAGCGGGGTCTAACACCTAATTTATTTATTTAAAAAAGAGTCTCATCCAAAGCAACACGCTCTGCGTGTCATATCGACAAAACTCATTGGACTGTCGTGTGAAAGCAACATATGTATGTGTGTGCGCGCGCGCGCGTATGTGTGCGTGTGTGTGTGCGTCGGTGCGCGCGCGCGTGTGTGTATGCGTGCGTGCGTCAAATGTGAAAAGAATATACCTCCAAATATTTCTTTGAATTGCAAAACCGTGTCAACTAATACAAGCCACCGTTATGCTACAAGGCACCTTACAGAAACAGCACTGCCCCTGCGATCAGTTATTTGTTCGCATTGTGTTGATACTTGCAAATGACCCCCCCCCGTGTGGTAAAGCTGGCAAGGTGTTAGAGGTGGGGCGACAACCATAGTATTACATCACCGAAGCGGTGCCGAGTAGCATTTCGCAAACCGCGAAGAGGCCGGGGCTGCGTATGAATGCTGAGAGCGCGGTCTTTCAGCGTCGCAGTGGCTAATTAGGGGCAGTTGTTAGTTAGTGGTGGTAGTTAAATAACTGGTTGTTTCGTCAGGCTACCTCGGTTATCCCTAGAGAAGCTACCGGAGTCAAAGTGGAAATATATACAGCACAGATTAGTCGCACAACATTATGCCATCGGGCCGGGCGTGTACCAGTCCAACGATTCGGCGTTATCGGATGTTTAACTTTCAAAGTTCAATTACGATCGCTGCTGGAAAAAACCAAATGATCGCCGTGTACGAAATAAGGCGGAAGAAAACGAGCGGCAACTATAGGCAAACCAAATTTGCTAATTGATCGGTAAATAGAACGACACTTTACATGGATCGTAAATCGTTGCACCAGTCAACCAATGACAATCGGTGTTAAACATATCACAAATTTAACACAACAACAGCGGTAATTAAGCAAGGCTGTCTGACGCGCGCCGTTGCCAAGGTTATCTCTGTTTGCGTCAGACGGAACCTATGTAAGGATGTTCAGTGTCTTAGCTTACTATTTCATCAATGTGCGAGTAGCCAGAGCCAACAGTAGGGCATACACAGCTCATCATACACGATCCTGACGTCAACTCACCTATAAAGACGATGGCCAACATATGCCAACTGCCGATGATCATTATCGTACCCGAGATAAGGTTGTACATAAGCATCTGCCACGGCTTCCTCCACGCGTTCCCCAGGCTCGATAATGCATCGTTTGGGTCCATGTCGCTGCTCCACTTTGAGCCCAGTGCTTCCTATACGCCGATCACAATGTAGTGGTAAGTGCAGCTATGGGAGTGACGTTATATGGCAATGCCGGTTGCACTGAACTGACGCGCGACAACACAACACGCCGCGCCACCTGCAGGATTGCGGTCGCCGGGCGCACTAGCCGAAGCTATCGCGCGCTGGTTAGTCCGCCCCCGCGCGATTTGCGGGTATTTAGGATCTCAGAGGGGGGCAACTGGGTAAGCTAAGTTGCGCATTAGTTTACGTGCTGCTAGGTAGAGGCGCAACAGGTTATAAGAAACACATTTTATACCAAAGTCAAAGGGGAATGGCTGAATGCCCCCCCCCCCCACTCCAAATACGCCAATGATTTGTGGGTGTCCCGCTGGAAAAGGCCGGTATATTTCGTTCTGCTCGATCGGGAAGGCGCCGGTAAATAAATAATATACCCACCCAGATGTGCTTGACGGAAAGTACTGATTACGACAGGTCGAGAAATTAAACAACAGTAACGTTCTCAGTGTACTTCTCTACGGCTCCGAGTGCTGGAAACTGACAGCCAAGCTGGTACATAAGCTGGTGTCTACGGAAGATCCTAGGGGTATTTTGGCCCAACACCACCACTAATGAAGAACTGCTCCGCAAAACACAGGCAACATCCCTGGCCACACAGATCAAGAGACGAAGATAGCGATGGCTTGGGCACGTGTGCCTAATGTCACAAGGCGCACTGCTCAAGACAGCCTTACGCTGGACAGCAGATGGTAGAAGGAGACGTGGTCGCCCGAAAGAAACATGAAGACGAACAGTGGAAAAGAAGAAGAAAGAATGCGGCCTGACATGGGACACCAAACGTGCTGCAGACCAACAGCAGTGGCTCTCACGGAGAGGATTGGGTTAAGTGTGAGTGGGAAATGAAACGGCGAAAAACCCAACACAATTAATGGTTTTTTAATACACAAGGCTGTCGTAAAAAGTCTCAAGATGGCACATGGACACAAATTAAGTTTGCTTTGTTTATTGAGGTTTCACAAATGTCAGGTACACGTCAATTCCATTTTACGTAAACACTATGTTTTGACGCACCCACCGGCCCGAGACCAGCCAGCTGCCCGAGATATGGTCACCGCCCGAGACCCGCCCGCCGACTGAGACTTGCCCACCGCCAGAGACCCGCCCGTCGCCCGATATATAATTTATAATAGTGTATATTGATCGGTGTTGAGCATAATAGGCTAAAGGCTTCAATAAAATAAATGCAAAATATACAAGCCACGCATTATTGGGGGTGCGCTTTGCCCCACATGAAAAAAGTTGCGAGATGTGTAGGACAGCAACTAAAATGTTATTTTTTTATGCTAGTTAGGTTCTGTAATTATATTTCTAATTAGTGAAGAGGTGTGTATATGTAACTGTGATTTCCGCCTTATATGAAAATAAGTAGGCCAAATCGTGTTGCCCTTTGCCCCACACTACTCCGTTGTCACACGATGGTCTAATAATTTGAGTGTCGATTTGGAACTTCATGGACCGACTGGTGTACATAGCGAAAATGTACATGCTCCAGGGCATACACAATGTACATGCTCCAGGGCATACACAATTAGGACATTAATTATTGGATTGGATAACACAATGGATATAAGACTCGATGGGCTAAAAAAGGCACACGCTTGTCCACAATTTATGTAATCGACACAAGTTTCCCATCACGTCATGTGATGTGTTTAGGAGTACTTGTTTAGTAGTAAACATGTTGGAGCCCGTGCCTAGTAGTCCATGTTTACGAGTAGATAACTTGGAGCACAAGAAAGATGTGAGATCCATCTGTCCAGTGAGCTAAACAATGATCCGGTGATTTACATCCGATAAATTCCTTCGTTTGTATCCGCCTAACCCTGACATCTCCCGCATTTATTTGTAATGCGTGTATTATATATTGTTTCATATTAATATACAACTTTATCAGTGGTCATGGCATAGTTATTGTTCTAATATATTTCAAAGTGCAAATTCTACGGCATAGTATCTAAATCACAATTGGCGAGATATATTTATGCTATCGTGAATATACTATTTGCATCAGCCTGTATGGACCTTGCTCTTCAGCTTGACGCTGAATCATATTATTAATGAAACAGTGTTAGTCTTAGTATTAACTGACTTTTATGCTATAAGGAAATTAATCTTAGACAAACCCAGGACGAAATAAAGATATCGACAGAAGAACAGATTTCGCCTATTGTGCAATACTAATGTCAGCTCTTACATAACGCCGGTATCTGCGTGGACAAGGTGATCATGTGCGCTAACTCCATTATCAGGGCAAGTGTTTAAGAAAGGTGACCAATAATAATGTTTAGAGTATAGGTCCATTTCCCCTTTTCATGTATTACATAACATCATCCACAATCATTTATCTTCACACATCAATTAAAAATAAATCAGTGTCGTTCCCAGATATCAACTGAATACATTGCATTTAAGCAGTGTCGCTGCCGGAATAAACCAGAATGGTCACTGTAGGACCAATGGAGTGTGCACAAGACCCGTGGAAAACGAGATAGGAAAACAGATTCAGACATTGTGTTAGTCCTCGAAAATGTGTGCGTAATCACCGTCATCACAATCTAGATAATAGGCAGGTGGCTCGTACAACAACCTACGTAATCACCGTCATCACAATCTTGATAATAGGCAGGTGGCTCGTACAACAACCTACGTAATCACCGTCATCACAATCTTGATAATAGGCAGGTGGCTCGTACAACAACCTACGTAATCACCGTCATCACAATCTTGATAATAGGCAGGTAGCTCGTACAACAACCTACGTAACCACCGTCATCACAATCTTGATAATAGGCAGGTGGCTCGTACAACAACCTACATAATCACCGTCATCACAATCTTGATAATAGGCAGGTGGCTCGTACAACATCCTACGTAATCACCGTCATCACAATCGTGATAATAGGCAGATGGCTCGTACAACAACCTACGTAACCACCGTCATCACAATCTTGATAATAGGTGGCTCGTATAACAACCTACGTAATCACCGTCATCACAATCTTGATAATAGGCAGGTGGCTCGTACAACAACCTACGTAATCACAATCTTGATAATAGGCAGGTGGCTCGTACAACAACCTACGTAATCACCGTCATCACAATCTTGATAATAGGCAGGTGGCTCGTACAACGACCTACGTAATCACCGTCATCACAATCTTGATAATTGGCAGGTGGCTCGTACAACATCCTACGTAATCACTGTCATCACAATCCTGATAATAGGCAGTTGGCTCGCACAGCAACCTACGTAATCACCGTCATCACAATCTTGATAATAAGCAGGTGGCTCGTACAACAACCTACGTAATCACCGTCATCACAATCTTGATAATAGGCAGGTGGCTCGTACAACAACCTACGTAATCACCGTCATCACAATCTTGATAATAGGTGGCTCGTATAACAACCTACGTAATCACCGTCATCACAATCTTGATAATAGGCAGGTGGCTCGTACAACAACCTACGTAATCATGTGTTCTAAAATGTTTTAAAATTGTAGGAGGCAGGCAGGCTGTGGCGCATGATGCCATGTATACGCTTGCTTGCATGTTTATTATACGGAAGTTTGACTATGTGTCCAAAGTCACAGCTTATATAGAAAACAATAAATAAATATAGCTGCCCATATCCATTGGAACCAGAGTTAGATTCGCGTCAACATAAATGCTCAGGCAAAATCAGCAATCTATAACCAATGCCAAGTCGTCAACAATTGGATAGGGACGCTGAATAACTAAGGTTTCAAAGGATGTATTCAGTTGACGACAGAAAATCATTACACAGTAGTTATATGTTGTTGCTGCTGCTGCAGCTGCTGCTGCTGCTGCTGCTGCTGCTGCTGCTGCTGCTGCTGCTGCTGCTGCTGCTGCTGCTGCTGCTGCTGCTGCTGCTGCTGCTGCTGCTGCTGCTGCTGCTGCTGCTGCTGCTGCTGCTGCTGCTGCTGCTGCTGCTGCTGCTGCTGCTGGTTGTCGCTATTGTTGTTGTTTTGTTTTTGTTGCTGTTGTGATGCTGTAATCTCTCAGACATAGACAGCGTGTATTCTCTCCTCGAAATTCCGGAATGCTTCGTTGAACGACCGACACCACGCAGGTAGATCTTGGGCAAGAGTCTGCTTTGTAGACAGTAGTGTGTGAGATACATATATAATCTTGCATTATCCCAGGGTACGATCAAACTCATCTTTGAAGACAATGGCCATCATCTGCCCCGGCCATGTGATGAGGTGATACAATTACATACGCCATGGTTTTCTCTAAGGGTTTCCTATGCTAGACAATGCTTCGTTCGAGTCCATGTTGCTGGCAGACGTTGCTCCAAGCAGAGTGCCTCGTACAGCGACCGTTGAGTGGTAAGGGTCGACCAATATATAGTTTGGACAAGTGTTTTAATCGGAGCACTTTGGAGTTACTGAAAATGTCCTCTTGCTGCAGTTTCGAAGCTTGGGCAATTTCGTTTACTCTGCGTTGCCTTAGTTCACTCAGCTGTGAGTATCTGGTTATATACAGCTGTGGGTATGTGAACGAATAGTCTTCGCGCAGTAATTGTATCGTGGCTGTGTGCTTCCCATAGAAGTCGAGTTCGCGTTGGAATGAATAGGTCTGCCTGGGGGTGAGGTGTAACGTGCCTTGAGCTGTCTCAAGGACAGGATACCGCGGTTCGCAAAAACGTATCTTTACCATTTTTACCCAACAACGAACGTACAGTAGAGTATCGTTTACCGACACACTTTATTTCTCCAGATTGTTAGTGGGACAAAGGAAGCGTACGGATTAGCGAAGCACGGATTAATAAACAATGTGCGGTATGTAAGTTTGTTCCCATTCAAAAGCATTTTGATTACTGAGAACAAACGGATAAACGATACATGACTGTAAATAAAAAGTAGTTCCTATGCATTTCTATATGTTCCTAAAATGGTATGTAAAGCATAATTGTTTGTAGAATACTATATAGTAATCTAAAACAATTTTGTTGTTGTAAAAATATCTGTATACCCACGGTATGTTGCAAAACATGTAGAAGGTTGTTTGCTATTTTTCTCCTACATAGATGCTTCTTCTGAGAAGTAACGTCACATATAACCACAATCAACAAGTGTAGCAAACGCAGAACAGCAAACTGACTTGACAGATGTTGACAAGAAAGCCACTTAAGACGGGCGTACACCTCTAGGTTCGAGTCGCGTCGGCGCTGGAGGAGTGAGTGTCACAGCGAGTTAGACCCTAGTTAATTGGCACTTACGAGTTACGACGAACCAGACATATGTGTTGACCTTTGCAGTATCGACATTTAAATTACAACTCAACGGTCGCTGTACGAGGCACTATGCTTGGTGCAACGTCGTGTTGCATTATAATATATACGCAACGAACTAACACGCAGACTACTTGAAACAAAAACCAAGAAAGTTGAAAACATTTCTGAATGTGTTACGGTGGAACTAGCCATAAAGAATCGCACCAATGTTATTATCAACTGTATACACACAATCCCTAGTTCAAATTTAGATATATTTTGTAAAAATAATGACTCATTTTAAGTGATGTAAAAGCACACAAAACAATATTTCTGTGTGTGGGCCTGAATATTGATTTTGATTTTGCATGACGACCATAGCAATACTAAAAACGTTCTTGATTTGAGGTATAGCCTAGGTCTTTACCATCAAATTGATAAGCTAACCAGGATTACCATTTCAACTACCCTAATAGACAACATATTTACAAATCGGAAAGCCGTTTCTCTTGATCGAGATGCTGAATTTTGTGCTCCTTTCGTGTAAGACATTCAATCGGAATACCTCGTACTGTGCCTGGCTCACAGTCTGCAGCTTCGCTTTTGGCGAATGACACTGACGAGTGCAGACACATCGGAATAGAACTTTCGTTGAATAGCCAATGTTTCGTGTTGATGCATCTCACTAGTTGCTGCTTGTGCTTTGAGTGATGTCTGTGATTCAAATTCTTGCAAGAGTCGCGAGGAGCAACATTTGGAGAGCTGCTGCATTGTCAGTAAGACCGATGATCCAGTTTTTCCCTTCACACTTTCATCTGCTTGTTCGTGCGTTTGATCGATGGCCATTGCGGAGAACCAGCGAGTCGTTTTTGGGCACTACCCAATCGCCTTCAATGAACATCGTCAGCGCTGCACGGGGCAATGTCTTCGTGTTCTCCAGGTGCATGCTGACCTACCGACTGTAGTTCATGTGGTCGAGGCTGAAGAACCTAAACACAGGTGCTTCCATGTAGGCAACGTAGATACCAAATTCTTCTCTCGATGCGCCCTGACGAAGTTGAGAACAAGTTTTTCCATTCGCAAGATGAAGTCGTAGAGAGCAAATGTTGGGAACGTCTGTGTCATCATCGCCCTCCAAGCACCTTTTTCTCCCGCTTCACCGGCGTTCTTTGCCTCATCAAATGCCGCTTTCTGTTTCGATTTGTCTAAAGATATATGATCAAGTCGCAAACTACAAGTGTAATTATTTACTTGCACTTAGCTTACATACATGCACAAAAGCAGTTGCCTTGCTGAAGAATACAAATTTCTCTATCATTGCCATTTGACCTCAACATTTCCAGGTTGTTGACATTTGACCATGACATTCACGGTCAAGAACACAACATCACATTTGGATCCGGCATGCATGCGTACAAAACAGCGATGCTACTGAACAATATGAGTTTCATTATTGTTCACATTTGACCTTGAAATTTCAAAATTAACTGCATTTGACCTTGACATGTCTGAACTGGACTCAATACGATTGCTTACATACAACATACGTGCAAAAACAGCGGTGCTACTAAAAAATAGAACATTCACGATAATTGACATTTGACCTTGCATTTCAAGGTCAAGGACACGACATGCGATGTAGATCCGGTTCCAATCGGATTCTACGTAAAATTTTATGTATAGGGTCCAATGTTCATGCTTTTATCCGGCAAGTAACGATTCGACCAAGATTAGCCTTAACAAACCAGACTACAAAGGATTTACACGCGCTAGTGCCAAAAAAGAAGCTTTACAACGCATTTGCCATATCTCATTCACATGAAGCTGAACTAATGTACAAATCCTATCAAAACAAATTGGCGTCTCTATTAAGGTTCACCGAAAAGCATATTACAGCACAATGTTGGAGAAACAAAAAACAATGTAAAGGGAATCTGGAAAATTGTAAACACGGTAATCAATAAACAATTCAATCCTCCAACATATCCTGCCTATTTTATGGGCAATGATAAAGAGATTTGTTAAACACAGGACATAGCAAATTAATTTAATAACTGTTTTACAAATGTTGGACCCAATCTTGCAAAGCAAATTACTATTCCTAAAAAGGATTTATCTATTTTTTATTATTTGGGAAAAGAACTAGATAAAAGTATGTTTCCGAGTCCTGTTGATGACCAAGACATTATTAGATCTGTTCAAAATTTAAAAAGAAAAATGTCAACAGATCGTAATGATTTAAACATGAACATGATTAAGAACATCATTGCTCATATTGTAAAACCTTTGATGTACATGTGTAATGTTTCTCTTAATACTGGAATATTTCCAAATCAAGTAAAAAAGCTAAAGTTATTCGCATGTTTAAGTATGGTGAGAAGGATGTGTTAACAATTTGCAATTTACAGATTCTAGTCTGTATTATTAAGGAAGGCCTGTGCCATAATGTATGGAGCCAGCTATGTCATTAACAAATGTAGAATACTTATTTTATACCATTCTCTGTTTCTGCCATACATCATGTACTGCATCGAAGTATGGAGCAATACATACGCTACTAATCTAAATTATTTTGTATTGTTGCAAAAAAGGTTGTGCCTAGAGCTATGAAGTTGGACGACACTTCTTGTTTGTTCACAGAGTTAGGTATTCTGAAAGTACCAGATATTGTGGAATTACGAACTGCACTTATTATGTACAAGACAAATAACAATGTGCTACCAGTGAACATACAAAAGTTGTTTACTTTGTAAAAGTCCGTCTACCTAACCAGACACAGTCCCACATAACAGTTGAAACATAATTATGCTCGTACCAACTTAAAGAGAATGTGTATTTCAGTTAAAGATGTACTACTATGGAACTCACTTGACAGCTCTCCAATATGTTGTAGAAACGTTCATCGTTTAAAAATATACACTGCTACCATTTTGGTTAGCCATGTAGTATAAATATAACAGCTTGTGTGTATAAATATTGATTTATTGTACCTACAAAAATAATTGTTTTGTTTATGCTGGTCTTTACTGTTGTTCTTGAACTACGCTAAGGTGACTATCTAGTCTAAACAGTAATATTTCATCATTCATATTGAAATATGACTAGTTATGTTTTAATCATGCATGTTGCAATTGTAATTATTTGCTTCTTGTTATATTTATGGTTATTTGGCAAGTGTTATAAGCGACACACTTCTTCTTGCCCTTTTCAACATCAAGACTGTCGTTTATATTTTATGTTTGGCTATTTTTTGTGTTGTTGTTGTTGTTGTTGTTGTTGTTGTTGTTGTTGTTGTTGTTGTTGAAATAAAGACCTGATGTATAACAAATTAAGGATATCAGTTACAGCTTCCCGTTGGCAACCGTGTTTACATATTAAGAGGCGCTGTGTCAGGGAAACCAAATGATAGACATGTGCATACAGGACTTGCGATTCCGACATCAGATACCCTGAAAGACTTAACAATGGAATTCGTTTTCTGCCATTCCCAAAACCGATCGGCAGTCAACAGAAATGTTTGAAATGGATTCAGTTATGGGGAACTTGTGCGGCCGCCCCATGATCAGCTCAACATAGACACAACAATAAACACACATGCCCGCCCCAAGGGGAGGGGCGGGGGTTCGGTTTTTCACTGTAACATTTTTCATAAATCATCCCATAAATCTCCGACTGAGTGTGTACGTCAGGGTGATCCTGAGTGTGTACGTCAGGGTGATCCTGAATGTGTACGTCCAGCTGATCCCGAGTGTGTACGTCCGAGCCCCTCTTTTCAAAACCCCGAGGATGGTCCTGACATACCTATATTTTGTAATAAGGCATGTTATGTCAAATACCAGTGTATATACTGGGGGAAAACGGGGAAAACTGAGAGTAACATTGTCTTGTCACAGCAGCAAAACCTAGTTCGCTTAAAAAGATAATGTGTTAAGGCCTGCTGTGCAGATTTCCAAATGTTTAATAATAATATAACATATTTTTGTATTTAAATTTTAAGCTTTAAATGTTTATATTCAAACAGTGACATTAGGAAAGTTTAAATTGCTCCCTTTCTGGCTATCAGACCTTCACATATGGAGTGGAATTAACGTGATTTCACATTTTGGGTCACCATTCTGCACATTGAAAGAAATGACGCCAAGCAGGCTTCATTCAACAGGCATATTTTCACATTCAGGTTCCAGTTTGGCTAAATTGGGAATATACATTGGCAGGTACTAATACACCCTCTCAAGACACAGTAATTGTGGTCACAGTGCATGCCACAGTGTGGTCACTGCCTGCAACAACATGGCTTCTAAGATAGGCTAATGACCTGTCTCATATTACCGTGCTCTTTGCGGCACATAATTGGACTTAAGTCACAAGTAGTTATACTCCAAACAGCCCAATCTTGAGCTAACGCAGGAGCTTCGACCAACCGCTTTTAGTGCCTTTTCCGAAAGACACAGGCAAAGTAGTGTGAAAGAAATTGCCCAAGCTTCGAAACGGCGGAGGTGGAATCGAACCACCGTCCTCTCGATCGACAGGCGGGTACTCTAAACATTAGACCACCGCTCCTCTTACTGGTACAGTTAGTTTGCTTTATGGCCAGTGCATGTGGAAGTAATCAATACCAATTATTTTTGTTGGCATTACGACAATACAGTTTGATGATAAATGCAACTCATGCATAACACTGTCTTGTGTTGCTATTCTTGTGTTGTAGAACGAACGAAGTCTTAATTTTTTGTATAATGTGGTAATTATGTTACTTCTCAAGAATTCCAATGGATTGTATTAGCGTCATGACTGCATGAGCCATGTAGAGACTAGTGCGCAATGGCTGCAACACAATATATGTTAAATGAATCCCGGTCGTATCAAATTGGGCTGTCGACTTTATAATGCCTTCTTCCACATAATGCCTTTGCGAGACTGGCTTATATGAAACGTAGAAGTGCTCAGACATCTGACTAAAGCGCTCTTTAGTTGTTCCTGTCATCACCGAAACGCGTGAAGAAAAAAACAAGCTCATCCATCTCACATGCCAGTGTTTGCGTGTAATGTTCGTGTTTAGACAGTGCCGCATAAACAATGTGCGGGGCCTGGTACAAACTTCACGTCTGTATTTTCTGACGTAGGGGAGACCGGGGCTAGTTGTTAAAAGTTTCAGTTAAAGTAACTTTTTGTGAAAAGCCTGTTAGATGCGTTATTTATCTCAACGCGTACATTAAATGAATTATTCGTGTTAATTAAATGTACCATACCAATGATATTCCATATTATAGTTAAGTAGATATATGAAGCACGCACACACGCACGCACGCACGCACGCACGCACATCCACATTTCAATTACTCATGCAATATTTATTAATTTTTCAAAGAGGGCCGTGTCATAAACCAATAGGCTAGACTATATATGTGACACATATCCTTGTTAAATGCATTTAGTTCTTTCCGTCACTGTCAGCACACAACTCCATGACGGAGCCGTCGGTGCGAGCCGCCCGAGCGTTGTTACAGTTGTAACAACGCCCCAAACACATTGTTTTGCAGTTGAAGCATTATTTTTTCTAACACATTTTTTTATTTTGCTAACGAAGTTTCAATTGTCCACACCCCTGAATGCGCCTTGGCCAAAGCGCAAGGCTACCCTACGTTTCTTCAAAATGTAAAAAACGAAAACATGCAAAATAGGCTTTCCAAGCATATTTGCTTTATTATAGAAAGCAATTATTTCAAATTCAATACTAATAATCCGTCATCTGAGTCAACTTTCAAATCTATATCATAAACTATGATATAGGGCCTGCATATAATGGATATAAGAAGATAGTAACAGTATTAAATGTCTTACTGGTTCCCTCCATACATATTTATCAAAATAAATTCGACATGTTGGCATTCTGCATGAAATGACAGGCTAAAACATCCAACAACACCGAGATATACAGATCACACACTTATGATGTCACGTTATCTTCGGTTCAGGTGGATGGCTTCAAGTCCATGAAAACCATTGAGAATAAATTTACCACAGAAATTCCACAATGATGATATTGTCCTGATTGACAGGAGGCAATTTCAGCGAAATCGAAGGATGGTCGATAAGCCGATGGAGATCAAAAAGTCTACCATGAGGTTGCTGAACAAGCTATTGATTGCATTCTCGGAAGAAGAAACTGCGGAAAACGTCTCAGCTGAATATATGTTTATCAGGACGATTGTCGGTGTTTTTGAAGCAGCCATAGAGAAAGTGACGACCGCAGATGGCACGAGTACTTTGAAACACGGGGTAAAAACTGGTTTCTACTACCTTTTGAAAAATTCAGCCACCATTGTTATGGCAAGCCATCTGGGTTCAGGAGATGCCAACAATGCAGCAGAAGTACAGAAATACATCCATTATCTCGACCTGAACCGAGACACTATATTTGCAGACGCCGTGTATGCGATCAACAGAAGTCGGCAAGAACGATTAAGGATGCCAGAACAAAGGGCAGATGAGAAGCAAGTGCAAAATTTAAAAGCACACGCCGACCCGATAATCAAAGTGCTGTCAGATCAGTACCAGGTGATCAATCGAGGGAGTTATATCGAACTGCGAGATGCCATCTGCAGCAGATTAACGCTTTTCAATGCACGTACGGGTGGAGAGCCCAGCCGACTCAAGAGGAAGAACTGGTCGGATGCCGTCGGAGGAAGGTGGATTGACGAGAGCCGAATCGAGAAAATGGAAGAACTTGAGAAGGAGCACTTCGAGTCAATGATGATTGTCTACCAGAAAGGCAAAGGAAATCATCTGTTTCCAGTCCTGATACCAAGAGATTGTGTTGCAGGACTCGATTCTGGGCAGTGACTCCTACGTGTTTCCCAACACTGAACAATCCCAATTCCACAAATTAAGTTGGAACACCACGCGAAAGATGTGCAAGGATTCGAATGTGGAAAATTACTGCTATTATATATATATATATATATATATATATATATATATATATATATATATATATATATATATATATATATATATATAATATATATATATATATATATATATATATATATATATATATATATATATATATATATATATATATATCACGGTTTGTCAATATGGTTGCTCCGTGTGTGTACAATCATCTTGTAGTAATCTTGGATTTGAATGAGTGTGAGAAAAGCAGAGACTAGAAAAGAGAGGGAGAGGACGCATGGTTTGCAGCAAAGGTTTTTATTATTGTGCATCGAGGATTATTATTGGTGAGTAGTTCCTACAGTATTATATTTGTGATGTGGGTACTACTTTATAGTGTTGCTCATAGCAAGTTCATTTGATTAGAAATAAGTGAATCCGATGCTGTTAGAAGTTTAAATGATTAGCGACACGCGTGGTCTTAATTAAGCTGGTGATAGACGGCAGTTTATGTATTATTAATTTTAGTCTGTATTATTAAGGAAGGCCTGATTGTGAACTGTTTATGTTAGTCTGTCCAAGGTTACACTGAATGTATATCTGGTATTTTGACCTGCTTAATTGAAGTGGCAGTCTAGTACAAGGGACGTAGCCATCTTGTTAATGTATCGCAATGAGTCAAAACTGTTATGAGCTATAACTAAGTTTCAGGTTTCAGTTGTACCTCAAGGTGAGCATTGATTTGTATGTAATTAAGGATGTGTTGTGACATACAGGTGGTCAGCAATATAGACACTGCACGCCAGCAGTTACACTGAGTCTCGGCGGACTGTGAACAGGTATATAGTTTGCACTAGTTGTAGCAAAGATATTTTGTACATGCTGAATGTTGTTTAAACCGACTCAGTATACTGCTATAGTAGTTCAGTGAGATGTACACACTACCCAGGCATCATGTCTGCAAGTTACAGTATATTCACTGATTCATCCTGACAAGAAGTTGCATATTTGTGGTTGATCCTGATAAGATTGTGTTTTACCTGTTTGATCATGTTGAGTCTGCTACTAAATGTAACTGCAGAGTTGGCAAGTTGTATAATTTGATGGTTATGTTCATCTTACATGTAGATGTTAATGTGTGCTGGACACGATAACTGTGATTAACATGCACGTTGTATTGTTGTACCCAGTATCATACACATTATTTATATTACAATTATCTTCTTTGCATATAGTAAATATCAGTGAACGACAGATATTTTATCCTGATTGATATACGCAGTGAATTGTTTTATACTGCATTATATGCAGTATTGGTTGTGTTGTTACAGGGTCAAAGTATACACAATAAAGATTGTTGAGTCATACTTCTTGAAAGGGGAGCCCGGGTTGAAGAGGGGATAACTTCGTGACACACACACCACACCACCCACCCACACCCACACCCACCCACACACACTTGTTGTGTCATTAAAATACATGTTCTATTGTTAATTTGTTTTCCATTTAAAACTACATGTACATAATTCGTATGTGAACTGTAGCTTGCAATGTGTGCATTTTTGGCATCCCTGTTAATTAGATCAAGCTTAACGTTTCTGTATTGTTGCGCCTCTGACCTCTGGTTCGTGGGGATTAAAGGCCCTATTGACGTTTTATCATCACTGACACCATCAGTAGCGTCATCGTTAAATGCATATGTACTAAACTGAGTACTCACTATAATATATATATATATATATATATATATATATATATATATATATATATATATATATATATATATATATATATATATATATATATATACGTATGTTATGTGGTTGAAATATTATCTCAAACCTAACATGACCAATGTTTTCTCTTGCAAAGAATGTCGCGAGTACCGGTAAATATGTGAATGTAAATACCAGTTCACTACATGTAAATAGAGTTCACGACCCCCGGACAACGCGTAATCGCCTATTGAGAATTCGAAATTTAAAAAGAGCCCCAGTTGACGACTGGTAATTACAAGTTGACGGTGGTCGTAAACTCTATTTACATGCCATGAACTAGTAAACACGAGCGCATTCGAACGCAGCATTAGCTACACTAATTGTCTCATTTGCGAGAGTCCCCGAGACCCAGAGAAATAAACCTTTAACGGTCTCCACTTCGACCATCACAGCCACGCACAGTTCCAGACGAGATAGACAGCATTACTCCAACGAATAGCCCCTAACAAAGCACAATCACCCGTGAAAGAGTCAACAGACATCACACGACTCCCCTCGTCGCCGAACGTGAAACAGTCATACATGACGAAAACCGGAAGGGTGGTGAAACCTGTTAGTAAGGTGAACTTGTGGAACATGTTAGAAAGCTGTGAAACATCATACACATCTCACAGACAAAGAAGCTTTTAAGATCTTTGTGTGGACATTTAATTTGGTGACATTTAAATAAATGAAGCACGCTTATACAGACGTTCTATAGTTGACTAATGCTTGTCACTATGTTCGTTTAATTTGCGTATCTATAATTTATACAACATACTATACTAAAGTATATGTAATTTGTATGCCTCTCCATAAGGGGAAGGATGTTGCGTTATAATGTTATTACGACTCGCTAGATGACGCCACGCTAGTTGTTTGTATCAGATTGGGTCGGTTAGTAAAGCTTCTGTTCACGCTACACTTCAAGTTGTTATTCTTGAGTTATACTTCGTCAATACCTACGTAAGACACGTAACAACTTGCGGTTTAGCAAGTACATTTTTGCCATATTTATTCACTATCCGCTAAATTGTTGCTAATATCACCCAACCGTTGCACAAAACTATTCCGTCTATTTGATATGTCGTATATAATTCCATCCGAACGTAATGAATGGTCCGCGCAATATCATTGTTCGTATTATTGTTATTATTTAATGTGTTCGTGGCTACACTAGGACCCCTAAAATTATGATTGCCACACAAGTAATTTTTACCTTACCTGTTCTTTGCGCATACAGTAAAACAAATTAAAAACAATTTATAGTGTGGTTTTATTGCAATATCTGGTAGCTGGCTCTAGGAAAAGATTGTCATTAAACGTTTGTAAAATTGATGCATTAAACAGAACTACCACACATTAATTACACGTTATCAGTTTACGCCAATAACAACTGATATGTAGATTACTGTATTATTTCTTATATTACCATTATTTTGTGCGATATGATGCGATGCTATATATATATATATATATATATATATATATATATATATATATATATATATATATATATATATATATATATATATTGTCATGATGTGATAATAGTATACAAATGAAGTGCCCAGTAACCAAACTATTTCGAGCACGCCACCTGGTGCATAAGGACCCCACTGTTCAGCGCCTCCTGGAGACTTATTTTGTTGTTACCAGCGCCCCTAGTAACCAGCACTGATCTAAATATAACTGGATGGCGCGTCGGCCTGTAAATTTTACCCCACCGTGCCGCCTTCTTGGATAGATCAGCGCTGTCAATCGGTAGGCAATCGCAGTGTTAAAACGCTCAACTTTGATGATAAATTGCTGCCTGTATACAAGTATACTTTTGTATTTTGTGATTCATAGGATACTGTTAGAGGTTAGTGATTAATAATATTATGTTTATCGTCACAAAGTGAACGTTCCTATTTAATTATTAATATTTAAAGTCGACAGCGGCTAGCCTATATCGGGTTATTGGCCATAATATAATATAATATATATGCAAGCTTACCGATTCCTCAACTTCAAGGCTCAACAATGATCAGAACATAACCTTCAGGGTGCATTAACCTGGCCGAAATTATTAACGCTATTAAATGACATTTTTACCTAATTTTTTCGATACTAATGTGTTCTTTGCATCACTCCCCATTGGATCAGGTACAAAACGAACGTATATTTGTAAAAAATATTGTGTTTGAGCGTATTTTTAGTGACCGAAACAACGCCATACCGGCAATAGCCGGTGTTGTTAATATGGCGATCATCCGAAATGTGCGGTAACAATATCACGGTGGCATCAGAACCAGAAACGCGATTTCACTGTCAAATATTTCGTACCGCAGTATAAGATACAAAAAAATAGAAGAAAAAGTGCAATTTAATATTATGGAAAACTCTAAAAATTTACAATTCAATGTTAAAAAGCCCAAAAAAATAGAACCGGACAGGTGATTTCACTGACAAATATCTTGTACGCAGTCTAAGAAAAAAATAGAGTTAAATCTTATTTTGAAAATCCAATAAAAATCTACCGACAAATATCTCAACAAAAAATATAAGATAATGTAAAAAAAAGCAGACATCGCACATATATGAAAAAAGTATTAAAAGTTCACAGATGGTGCAAATATCTTTAAATCTTACTCATAAACATGTGTCTTGCTTGCCCAAATCACACAATTCAATAATAAACAATTCTTCAGGGACATTGAAGTGTTTATTTTTGACATTATTAAGGTTTGGACAGTATCATGAGGAAAATTTTACATTTCACTACAAAAAGATGTCGTTTTGGAATGAATAGTGAATTTCGAGGACCAAATTTATCGAGATATTTTCATTAATTGATATCTACAATGGAATTATTCAAACATAGACATCTTTCACACGCAAATTTGCAACTATTTTGTGAAAGTATGGTTGGCTCTGAAAAAAACCGTTTTGTGTCTTCGGGCGACTGCTGGGCTAAGTTCACTGCTAGTGAGTAATTTTGTTCATGGGCATTGGTCGCGAATACACACACTAGGCGTGACGAGAGACGTCGTTGGCAGTTCCTGTGCTGCTGCATCCACAGGAACTCTTCCAGGTACGTGACAAACATAGGTCGCGCCGGGCCGAACTGTCTCCGGTGTTTCCTCTTTGCTCTATTTATTACTGAATTGTGTGATTTGGGCAAGCAAGACACTTGTTTATGACTTATGAATAAGATTTAAAGATAGTTGCACGATATGTGAACTTTTAATTATTTCTTTTATATATGTTTATATATATTTTTTACATTATCTTATATTTTTGTCGAGATATCTGTCGGTGGATTTTCACAATTAAATTGAACTCTATTTGTTTTCTTAGACTGCGTACAAGATATATGTCAGTGAAATCACCTGTCCGGTTCGATTTTTTTGGGCTTTTTAACATAAAATTGTCGATTTTTAGAGTTTTTGTAATATTAAATTGCACTTTTTCTTCTATTTTTTGTATTTTCTTATACTGCGGTACGAAAATAACGAAATTATTATCAAAATGTTGTGTTTATTTTTTTTTAATAAACTACTATCATTATATATCAAATAATTGTACTAGATTCTGAGAGTGAACTTATGCCATCGTCTTCCTTACGTTACACTATTGTTGTTCTAAAGTTTAATTTAGTTCTCTATCTCCCTATCTCTCTTGTTGTCTCCTTCCTAGTGCCCTGTGCGGGCCTAGAATTTGATCCCAAGCCCGGCCCGCAATTAGCAGTTAGAGTCCAGGCCCGGCCCAGAATTTATACCCAGGCCCGGCCCAGACTGTGAATGTTTGGCCCAGGCCCGGCCTGCAAGTTTCAGGCCCAGTCCCGGCCCAAAGATGGGTAGGCCCGCAAGCCCGCTAAGTTTAGAGAAGATAAACCTATAATCTTATAACAAAGACGAGGGTGAGTTCTAAAAATCCAGCACCACCAACTTCTTGAAACTTATGAATATCCTGAAGAAAAATAAAGAAAAACTTCTTAGTGTCATTACTATTAAATATGATAACATTTCTTATATTTGGCTTTCATGTATTGGCTTATAGTTAGGGTAGGATATTTGTTTATCTAACCCTGACTTAACCCATATGCAAGCCATAACCCCGATTTATATTGTTAATTGAATTAGCTCAACTAAGTTAACATAATTTAATATGATATTTCAATTAAATGTCACCCACTGGCACTGACACCCAGTGGCATTTCCAGCAGGTCTGCAGTCACTAGCCTGAGACAGACAGGTTCAGACATGTGTGAATTAGTACAAGAGTGAATGAATTAAGACTGGGGAGAAATACCAGTTACCAACTGGGTTGGGTACTGGGTAGTGGGCTAGTGGCCTAGTGAGCACTTGGCAGTGGGCAGGTCATTCAAGTGGGCAATGTTTGGAGGGAAGACCTAGACAATAGAATGTCCACTGGTAGGGTCAAAGGGTGATAAGTTGATGGTCAATCATGGCTGTAAACATTTCGGGCTGGCTACTTCCAGCCAAGTGAACTTATGGGGCCATTAGATTCCATGCAAGGTCTCAATTTGCAGCTATATAATACTAAAAAAATAATTTTAAGCATTCATTAACCGGAATTACAACTTATAATCAGTTTTTATTAAAAAATAAAGTAATAATCGGTGTTTTGTATAAATATTTTTATTATGTCCAGGCCCGACCCAGCCCGCTCACAGTAGGCCTGGCCCAAGCCCGATGTGTTTAAACTGTTTTCAGCCCAGGTCCGGCCCGGGCCGGGCTTGGACCCAAAGCCCGGCCAGCGCAGGGCACTACTCCCTCCCCATTACATACGCGCACCCACTCTCCCTTCTCCCTCAGGGAATATTCAGAAAATGTACTGTTATGCATTATATTTTCAGAATGGCTACTTACCGAGACAGCACTAGTATGAGTACTAATAGGGTCACATTGTTACTAGTTGGGCACAGTTTCGTGCATCGTATGTAACAGCAAGTGTGCTGGAAACACAAACATTGCTGTGTTGCTGTACCTGCTGGACCTTACAAACATTGCTGCACTGCTGTGGAAATACAAACATTGCTATGTTGCTGTACCTGCTGGACCTTACAAACATTGCCGCACTGCTGTGGAAATACAAACATTGCTATGTTGCTGTACCTGCTGGACCTTACAAACATTGCTGCACTGCTGTGGAATTACAAACATTGCTATGTTGCTGTACCTGCTGGACCTTACAAACATTGCCGCACTGCTGTGGAAATACAAACATTGCTATGTTGCTGTACCTGCTGGACCTTACAAACATTGCTGCACTGCTGTGGAATTACAAACATTGCTATGTTGCTGTACTTGCTGGACCTTACAAACATTGCTGCACTGCTGTGGAATTACAAACATTGCTATGCTGCTGTATCTTCAGGATTTTACAAAAAATGCTGCACTGCTGTGGAATTACAAACATTGTTATGTTGCTGTATCTGCAGGACTTTACAAAAAATGCTGCACTGCTGTGGAATTATAAACATTGCTATGTTGCTGTATCTGCAGGACTTTACAAACATTGCTGCACTGCTGTGGAATTACAAATATTGCTGTACCTGCAATAATTGCTATTCTATATATCTGCAGGACCTTACGAACATTGTTACACTGTGCTTGCATGGATTTATATATACCTGCATGAACACCAGTATGGACTTCTGAACATTATTTTCCACGAAATTGTGACTGTTGCTGCACGGCTGGAATGTTATAATAAATTGTCTTGATAATTGTGCAGTGACATTATGTTTCATCCATTAATTCCCCATCTATTTACCTGTTATGACATACTAGTTACAATCAGGGCTGGGGTCAATTCCTTTCAATCAATTCCAATTCCGCTCCAATTCCTTCTCATTCAATTTTATTCATGTTAGTAATTCCAATTCCTTTAAAAATCGTTCAATTCCAATTCCCGCTCCCGCTCCAATTCCACATAACGACAAAAATTAACAATGAAAGATTAATACTAAGTTTCAGAAAATGTTCAAAGACAGACGACTTTACAGGGGGTATACTGACCGACCTGTACACTATGACTGTTGCACACTGTTCTGATGATGCATGTTAGGCAACACATATTTATACTGGCAAGTGGGAAACCATTTTCACACATTTGGCTACAGCTAGCTTGCCTATGCTTTGTAGTGTTGGTCAGTGGTCATTGATCTCTGATTAGTAATCAGTGATTACTGATTGATCAACTTCATGGCTGTAGCCTGCCAATAAGTGTCTTTTCATGGGTGTAAAAGGACTAACTTCCCAGGTCTGTAAACAGTTGAAAATATCTTTGATGTTTCTATTAAAGCCAGTCTGGAACCCTTCATTAACCCACTGGCAAGTGTCAACATAAAGCAATCATAAGATACTGGCATGAATGACAGGATTTTAGTATTCAGATCCTCAATCCATGAGTTAATAGCATTATTATACAAATAGCCGTCTACAACAGGCTAGAAAAATATATTGTATTGAAAATGTTCACCCTCCCAAAAGTTTAACTGATCTGGTATATAATAAATTACAGCTAAATTATTCCATCAATCTTGGTATATAGGTCAAATGTTAAATGCATGTCAACTAATTAGGTTATGTAAAAATAAGTAAACACTAGGCCACATAGTATTCAAGTTAACAATTTGACCATTTCCATCCACCAAAAGTTAAATAGGCCTATTACCAAATTACTTACAGCTAAACTGCCATTAATCCACGTATACAAGTCAAATGTGTCTCTGCCTGTCCTTGTATCGTTCTCTTTCATACTCTCCATCTTTTGGACTTCTGCCATTAATCCACAAATATAAGTCAAATGTGTCTCTGTCTGTCCCTGTCTCGCTCACTCTTTCATACTCTCCCTATCTTTCTGACTCGGCATGTATATTATATATTAGGTTTTTGGACATGTCTTCTCTTGGTAAAAGCCGTGCAACAACATCAATGTGGAAACCTGATGCACAGTTTCTTCTAACACTTAATTATATGCTAATGTCACATCACAAATGTTGGATCAGAAATTTGAAGATGTGATTTTAGACCTATATTGAATAAATAGTCATAAGGATAGATGACAGTCAATTTATGTTTTTAATTTGTTTCATATAAGCAGCTTTAGAAATCATGAATGGCACAAATGGTATCAACATAATGCTGTAATATAGACATATGCTTAATGCATTCTGTACATATATTACCCAAGACCCCCAAATTACATCACTGGTTGTTGTACCCAATGGGTAAATAATTTTTATTAGATGTGACATCAGCATTCAACCCACGAAGAATCATACATGGGACAGACCAATGCCCATTGCATATAAGAAAACTGGGTGGTATAAATGTGAACAAACTAGAACAAGAAATTTTAATTTAAAATTTTAACTAAAATTTATTTAAATAAAAGTACATGTATCATGTATATTCATGTCTTGTCAAGTCGATATGTCACTGAGCAGTGGTCAGACACTTGCATCACTAGCAAGGAAATGGTAACCACACCATCACTCCCCAGCATCAAAAGTGTGCAAACCAACCAATTCTCCAAAGTAATAACATTAGTGTACTAAAGCCCCTACATAGCTAAGATAATTGTGTACCATAAGCTAAAGATAATATTATGATTCCAAACTGGCACACTACATGTCAGTACAGCTAACCAATTAAGTCAACACATGCTATCTTAGTTATGTATTGGCAAGAGACCCATATGGTAGCACCCTCACTGATGTTTAAGCAGTACTAATTTCGATAACCTCTTTCTAATCTTTCACCTTGCAACACATATGTGTGTTGCTTCCCAAGATGACACATCTTGATCTTTGAATAACACTGGGAACAACATTTGATTAGAGAAAACATATGGTTACTGAGACAGGTTGAATCAAACATATGATTATTCAATGATTCAAATACATTGACCTCTGCACACACCTGCAAGACTGCTGTTGAAATGGCACTGGGTTGCCCTGGATCCTGGGGAAGATTGCACAATTTGATCAGTCCTATTGATAAAACTATCCTCAAAATGTGCTGAACAAATGTTGCTAAATTTGGTTGGCTTGAAACCTTCACGCTAAAAATTAACCAACCATCTGCGGTGTTGTTCAGGTGCTGTGGTCACATCGGGGAGCCTGAAATGACATAAAGGAGGAATACAATATGAAATTAAAACGAACTGGTGACTGAAAATGAAGGATGAATTGTGTTTTGTGTTGTAGGATTTAACAAGATTTAACAAGATTTGCCATCCAAGCCAAAGGCCCAGATGGCAAGTGGACAAGGAAGCCATTGGCTTATCGAGAGTCCAACAATGTTCACCTACTTATAACCCGCCCTCCTGATATATGTGTCAACCTTGTTTTTAAACATATTCACGCTGCTAGCAGTTACACAATCTGTAGACAGTTTGTTCCATTCATTTACTGTCCTCTGTGAGAACGAGTGCTTCCTGATGTCCAATCTACATTGATCCTTTACTAATTTTACCTCATGTCCTCTAGTTCTGCTATCCTTCTTGAGTGAGAAAAACATATTTCTATCAATATTTTCATACCCATTCAATATCTTAAAAACTTCAATCTGATCTCCTCTTAACCTCCTTGTCTCTAGAGTTGTTAAACCACATTCTTTCAGGCGTTCTTCATAACTAAGGTCTCTAAGTTCTGGAATCATTTTAGTTGCTCTCCTTTGTATGCATTCAAGCGTATCTATATCCTTCTTACGATATGGTCTCCATGCTTGTATACAGTATTCTAAATGAGGTCTAACTATTGCTTTATAAAGAGGTATAATTAACTTTTTTCCCTTGTATGTTATGTTTCTTCTAATCAATCCAAGAATTTGATTACCCTTTGAAGCTGCAATACCACACTGCTCTGAAACTTTCATATCAGCGCTTATTGTAACTCCTAAGTCCTTTTCTTTTACAGTAGTACCAAGAACAGTAGCTCCCATTTTATAGTTTACATTCAAGTTCCCATGTCCTGTATGTAGGCATTTACATTTCCCAAAATTGAACAGCATCTGCCATTTCTCAGACCATTTCACTAATCTGTCTAGATCGTTTTGTAAATGTTGTTTATCACCATCAGTATTAACCTTTCTAAACAGTTTTGTGTCGTCCGCAAATTTCAGTACGTTACTTGTTATACTGTCGTCCAAGTCATTGATATAAATTAAGAATAATATAGGTCCTAATACTGATCCTTGAGGTACCCCACTCAAAACCGATTTCCAATTTGAAACTTCGCCATCTACTACAACTCGTTGTCTTCTGTCAGTCAGCCATTGTTCTATCCAGTCAGTTATGCTATCCCCGATACCATGGGCTTTTAATTTAAGTAGCAATCTTTGATGTGGCACTTTGTCAAAAGCTTTCTGAAAATCTAAGTAGATAATATCTACTGGCGATCCTCGTCTATCCACTTAGTGATTTCTTCCAAAAACATAACACATTTGTTAAGCATGACCTCGCTTTAAGGAATCCATGTTGAGATGAATTTAATAATTTATGCTTAACGAGGAAGTCCACCATATGGTCTTTAATTAACCTTTCTAATAATTTACAAATCACTGACGTTAAACTCACTGGTCTGTAATTCTCTGACTTATTTCTAACCCTTTTTAAATAATGGTATGATGTTTGCTTCTTTCCATTCAAACGGAACAACTCCTCTTTTAATGACAAGTTGAATACTCTTGCAAGTGGTATACTGATTTGATCTACTGTTTCCATTAGTAATTTTGGAGGAATCCCATCCACTCCCGGTGATTTGTTATCCTTCATTGCCTTTATTTTCCTAGCTACCAATTCTGAGTTACAACTAACGGTCCTAAATAGTCAGATTTAGTCCCCTGAAATTTAGCATCAGCAACTGGTAATGAACTAATATCTTCTTTTTGTAAACACTGAACTGAAGTAACCATTTAGGTCTTCCGCCATTAAAAACCCCTGTGATATTATATTTCCAGCACTGTCTTCTAGAGGTCCAACCTTGTCTTGTACGTTTTGTTTACTCCTGACATATGCATAAAAACTCTTGCTGTCAGTTTTTATGTTACATGCCAGTTTTTGCTCATAGCTTCTTTTAGATTGTCTGATTTCAGTTGTAGCTGCATTAAGTGCCTCTTTGTATTTTGCATAGTCTTCTTCCTTTCTGGTACGCCTATAAACCCTCCACATAGTTTGTTTTAGCATTATTTTTCTAATTGCCTCTTTTGACACGTGTTTCTTTCTACACCGTTTTCCTTGTTTTCGGAAGGGAACAAATTTATCAATGATACTCTCAATTTCATATTTTAGAATATTCCAACATTCAATTGCAGTCTTATTCATCAGCATGTTATTCCAATCTAGCTGTGCTAAGTATTTTCTCATATCTTTGTAGTTACCTTTGTAGAAGTTTCTCTTGTACGTTTTCTTATTTTTACTTTCTGATTTTACATTGATGTCAAAATGTATTTGATTATGGTCACTATTACCCAATGGTTCAAATATTTTTACATTGTCCACTAATTCTTTTTGTGATGACAAAACTATATCTAATACATTTTCTCCCCTGGTTGGTTCTAGTACGTGCTGAGTAAGAAAGCTATCCTGGATTAAACATAGAAATTGTTGATCCTCAATCCCTGTGCTCTCTAGAGAATTCCATTGTATGTGTCCATGGTTAAAATCTCCCATTATGATACATTCCCTTTACTAACTTCCTTTATAGCGTTTTTTATTTTTGTGTTGTCCTCTTCGCTTATGTTTGACTTCGGTAAACTAATCCAACAGTTAATTTTGAATTTCCTGAAACAATTTTGCACCAAACAGCTTCATCGCAATCTGCTTCCCTTTCTAGTTTCATTTCATAAGCCTGAATAGATTCTTTAACATATAAAATAACTCCCCCGCCCCTTCTTTCTATTCGATCTTTCCTAAACATTACGTATCCTGTCAGTCCTAATTCAGCATCTGTTATATCTATGTTGGCCCATGATTCAGTTATACCAATTATGTGAGGGTCAATATCTTCTACCATAATGTTTAATTCGTTTTTCTTATTTACTATGCTCCTTGCATTTAAACATACGCATCTATAACCTTTTTCAGAGATGTTTTTCGGATGATTTGATATTGGTTTATCTGTGCTAGTGGTCTCTTGTTCTGCTTGAGACACCTCTAGGTAACCCCCCTGCACTTCTAGTTTAAAGAATGTTTACTTCCAAAAATATTTGTCATTGTACCCAAGTCGCTATCTACTGCTGCTGAAAGTTTGTCCGCGAATACTGCCGCCCCCTTTCCACTTAAATGAAGCCCATCCTTCATGTACATATCACCCTCCCAACAAAACTTTCCCATAAATCCACAAATCCAACTTCCTCTTCCCTACACAGCCTCTGGACTAACATGTTAATTGCCATCCCCCGACAATTTCGATATTTATGACCCTCCTGCCCATCACAGGTAAAATCCCTGACAGTATTACCTGCTCAACCCTCGTCTGTTTTAGTGTTCTGACCAACTGCCTATATTTCCTAACTATGGCAGTTGTACCCTCCCTCTCTACGTTATTTGTCCCTACATGTACTAAAACAGATCCACCCTTACCCGAGCCTACGATGTTTTTACCCTCTCAGTTATCGCCTCTATTTTGGCTCCAGGCAAGCAGACCACCACATCATCTCCCTTGTTTAAGACTCTGTCGGTCTTCCTAACTATCGAATCCCCCACAAACACCCTCGCTCTCTCTTCCTCACCCCCTATCACTGCTGCAGAATAACTCTTCCTTTCGATCCCCTCCATCACATTCTGTCCTGACCCCTTCCCTTCCGTCTCCCCACTCCCTTCTCCTTCCCTCCTGTCTCCCCTACTCCCCTCTCCTTCACTCCGGTTGTTTTCCCTCCCGTCTCCCCCACTCCCTTCTCCTTCCCTCCTGTCTCCGCTACTCCCCTCTCCTTCACCCCGGTTGTCTTCCCTCCCGTCTCCCCCACTCCCTTCTCCTTCCCTCCTGTCTCCCCTACTCCCCTCTCCTTCACCCCGGTTGTCTTCCCTCCCGTTCCTTTCCTTCCCGTCTCCTTACGTCCTGTCTCCCTATGACCTGTCACCTTCCCTCCTCTCAGCTTCCTCCCAGGCTGAGGTGAGCTCTCCCTAGCATCTCTTGTGTCTTTCCCCACTTTATCGTCTACTGTTCCCTCACCGGAACTACTGGCACAACTCCCCTGATCCCTTCCCACCATTGCCACAACGAGCAGTCTCAGCTCTTTCAACTCCACCTCTATTTCCTTCATCCTTGCGCATCCCCTACACTCAAAATTAAAACTATCTGCCTGGACCTCAGCCCAGGACTTTTCGCACCCAGACTTGATGATGGATGGCGACCCTATTCATAGTAGGTCACAGTTACGTAAGGCGTGTGGCCAAACACATATAAATATTAACACTTAAATTATATAATTAATTCAGCATCATGCTATCCAGCATTTAGAATAATTAATTCATTATAGTATAACATACAATTATCAATCAATCATCACATAGTACACTGGGTTTAGGCGTAGTCCTCAGCTCAGGCTGAGTTTTGGGCGATAAAATGCGCTATTGCCATTAAAGGGCAAAATAAATAAGTGTGTGAATAAAAAATCAACACAAAATATTCTTGCAAAATAATTGGTCAAATTTATATTAATGTGTACAGTCAGACTGATAAATGGCATCACGAACATTGATTCTTAAACGTAGATAGAAGCGTAGCCTGGGGCAGGCCGTACGCTGCGTAGGCGTAGCCAAAAATGTAAACACTGTCACTGCCCATCACGAAATGCAACATAAACTACTATATACGAAAAGTCAGAAAATACTTACGCATGGAATGAGATCCCATGGTCCTTACGTAGTTTTGCAGATCATCGATTTGAGCACCCGAATGCACAACAGCATGTAATTTCCAGGTTATTCGGTTCAAACATATACTGGTCGGTGTAGTTTTCGACCTACTTAATAGAATATCTGAAGATACATTTTGTATAAGAGATCGATATACCAAATCAGCAAAAGCTACTTCATTTATTCAATGCAAACAAATTATTAAAACAGTTGTTTTGAATGAAAAACTTACGAATATTGAACGTCTGAACCATATCGCGCGCGTCAGGAAAAAGGCGGAATTCGATCTATATTTATGGCAAGCCGTACAGACAATCGTTTTTAATTTTACCACTTTGTTCCAATTATATCAACTTTTATAACAGGCTTGACATAGCGCTTTATAAAACACATACACATATACTTGTTTTGAATAGATAACGTTAATGTAGTACATTTTTTCTCGTATATTTAACACATTTTAATTATACCTACGTTTATGACAAGACTAGCTTGCCATATATCTACCACAAAAAGGGCTATTATTGTCACGTGGCCAGGCACGAACGAGACATTCGTCAGCAGACGCTCAATAATAATGTATGGTAAGCAAGCAAAGTCGGTTTTTTATCAAGGTATGTATATCATAAATGTGTTCCATGTTATATTATATATAAAAATATGTTTTGCTCAGACAAGACTGTATCGTTATTGTCGTAAACAGACGCTGTGACGTCTGTAACGCGATATCAAGCGAGATTTCAATGGATCGAAAACTGGCGTGGGTCGGAAACTGCACCGGTAACTATACACACGCACACGCACACGCACACGCACACACACGCATCCAAGATGGTGTTTTTGGACTTCCGCAGGCGTCACCTGGTGCCATACAAATGAATACGTCGTGCGCCATCCAGTTTATATATATATATATATATATATATATATATATATATATATATATATATATATATATATATATATATATATAGTATATATATAGATCAGTGGTAACCAGCCTACAGCTATTTTTCAGAAAGACAATGTCCCAAAACACCTGGCGGACCTACCAGCACATGCGCAACGTGACTTCTTATATTTTGCATATTAAAAACGTATGTAATGCCCAGCGTGTGTGTCCATTGCGCATGCGCAACTACCCGCTTTCCGAAACGGCGACATCCTATATTTTCAATATTAACGAGACTGCGTAGTAAGTGGCGTATACGACGTGTTTATGCGTAACAAAATAGCGCCGATATGCCATCGCACGAATCTGCTACCCTTAGACCGAAAATACAAAAACGCATGGGACCTGTTTTATAGTGTAGCAAAAACGTGCCGACATGCTATCACACGAATCTGCTAACCTTAGACCGAAAATACACTGAATGTGTAATGCGGTTTTCATTGTCACTTCCATTTGCGCATTTGCGATGTGGCCGAGGACGGTTTTTTGTAGTTGGGAATGCTATCGTTTGAAACTACTAAAACTAATATTAATAAATGTAAAATGTCAGTGCAGGGAGTAGTGGCTATTTATGCACGTGGCGGCCTATTTGACGTTATCTTTAATTTTGCTGCATTTAACCGGGTATAAAACCATGTAGAAATGCTTCAACGCTAAGTAAGTATTGCTTTTATATGTATTTTATTGCACTTAGCCGGGCATAAAACTAGGCAAAAACGCAATTACAAACGTGAATCGCTTCTTCTTCTTCTTCTTACGCAAAAGCTTCCTGATGCGGCAACACGTAGGGCATAACGTGTGAACTAATTTGCAGTGACTGTAATGACCAAAAATACACTGAATGTGGAATGCGCCGCTTGCCGACACTTCCAATTGCACATGCGCAACGTTGCTACTGCATGTCTTCCGAGTGGGTAGAGTATTTAGAATAAATGGAATATTCCAGAATCTTCTAGAAGCTAGCGCGTGCATCCGGTTGTGCAATGCTGCGACAATGTTATAATATATAGTTACCGATAACGTTTTCGACCCTCGCCAGTTTTCGATCCATTGAAATCTTGCGTTAGAGACGTCACAGGCTATATTACGATTGCTAGATCCATCGACGTACGTCTAGTCAAAGAAAATAGGAATTGTAATTTAAAACATGGAGAATAAGGTTTGTAACAATATATTTTGAAATAAAATATAACACAGAATATTTTTCTGATATTCACATCCAGATAAAAATGACTTTGCATGCTTACCAGACATTATAATTGAACGTCTGCTTGTGCTTGTTTCGTTCTTAGCCACGTGACTAGTGATTGCCCTTTTATGGAAGATATATGGCAAGCCAGTGTTGTCATAAAAGTAGGATTAATTAAAACGTTAAATATATGACAACAAGTTTACTACATTAACGTTATATATTCAATACAAGTATGTGTATGTTTTTTATAAAGCCTGTGGAAGAGTTATGGCAAGCCTGATTTGTCTTAAAAAGTTAAAATAATTGGAACAATGGGGTAAAATGAAAAAATAACAATATAACTACAAAATATTTTGTGTTTATAAAACGTGTGAATTTGTTCTTATTCAGAATCAACCACCGAAAAAAAAGAATTCTTCCAGCCGACAGAAGCAAATATGGTCCTGAGCAAATTAATCGTGCATATGACATGTGGAAGGATGAAGGAGTATCTGTATATAAGGCAGCAAAAACATGTGGTATTCCAGTGGTAACTCTACGTGACAGAACAACTCTTGGCCACTGCAATCCATATAAATATATATCTGGACCAAGTTATTTGTTGAGCAGTTGAAGAAGCAGCTTTAGTGGCTCACGTGAAGGACATTGCTGCCTGTGGTTATGGGTACACTAGAAGGGAGCTAGCAGAGCTTCCTGGGGAAACAGCTTTCTTCTTGAATAAGAGAGACACAAGTGCCCCATTACACGATAAGTGGGTGTATGACTTCCTGAAAAGATGGCCTGAACTCAAAATTATGAAACCAAAAGGTTTGTCTATGGTTAGGGCCCGCAGTGCAACAAGAGAAACATTGGATAATTACTACAAAGAACTGCTCAGAATTATCCAGAAATATAAACTGTTGGAGAAACCTCACCGCATTTTTAATGTCGATGAAACAGGGATTTCAACTGAACATATACCACCAAAAATTGTGGCATCGAGGGGGCGTACACCATTGGCTATGATATCAAGCAGGTCAGCAACCACCACGATAATTAGTACTGTAAGTGCTATTGGAGAGGTACTGCCACCCTACATAATATTCAAAGGGAAGAGAATGTGCGATGACCTACTGGCAGGTGCACTTCCTGGCACACAAGCAACTATGTCTGAGACGGGTTGGTCAAATACAAAAATATTTCAAATGTATTTGAATGAACATTTCCTGAAATATGTCCCGACCAACAAAGATGAGCCTCTCCTCCTCCTCTATGATGGACACAGCTCCCACATAAATGTGCCACTGATCGAGTGGGCACAGAAGCACAACATCATCTTGTTCCTGTTACCTGCCCACACCAGTCACTTGCTGCAACCACTTGACGTAGGGGTTTTTGGGCCTTTTAAAGTGTCGCACTATAATGAGTGCCGCAACTACTTGCGAAAACATCCAGGCCAAATAATAACACGATATGATGTATGCCGCCTCACAGCCAATGCACTCAGTCATACCATGATTCCAGGAAATATCGTTGGCAATTCTAAAAGGACCGGCATTTACCCATTTAATGCCAGTGTGGTCACGGATGAGCAACTGGCACCAAGCACGTCACTGAATCCACCAAAACAACACAGCCATATTGACCAGTGTGAACAAAACACTAATGTGAACCCAACAGTGCACAGCACTGGTGACCAGTGTGAACAGAACACTAATGTGAACCCAACAGTGCACGGCACTGGTGACCAGTGTGAACAGAACACTAATGTGAACCCAACAGTGCACTGCACTGGTGACCAGTGTGAACAGAACACTATTGTGAACCCAATAGTGCATGGCACTGGTGACCAGTGTGAACAGAACACTAATGTGAACCCAATAGTGAATGGCACTGACGACCAATGTGAACCAAACACAACTGCAAACAGCAACACAGCACAATCACACTACGTGTTTTCATCTTTTTCTATAAAAAAATGTTTCATGTCAATTCACCATGGTACAATTACACGAGTAAACAAAATGCTTTTACTCTTTAAACAATTCTCAAGGAAAATATTTGACATCATATTATTACTAGCCTCTATAGATACATTTCAACCTGGGTTTTTCTTTTAACTGTTTATATAATTTTTTTGTTCATAAGTAATAAATAAATTCCTTATAAAAGTAAATACTTTAAATATCACATATGTGGGCACTGCATATGACACACGCACGCAAACGCATAAACAACTTAAAATATCATTAAAAATGTATGGTTTCTTTTAAACAAGTGAAATGTCTTTGTGGTCATTCAATCGTTTCAATTTGCACAAACGATAATAATTACAAGTTAAAATGTACGCAACTAGTTGCAATAATCGTTGACACAACAAACGGCAGAGCGACGTTTATGCTTTTATTGAATTTATTGTCAGTACGGCTTGCTATACATATAGGTCGAATTCCTTCGGTATCCGGTTTCTGCGCGACATGATTCGGACGTTCAACATTCGTAAGGTTTTTCACTCAAAACAACTGTTTGAATTTTTTTTTGCATTGTATAGATAAAGTAGCTGTTGGTGATATGATATATCGATCTCTTACACAAAATATTTCTTCAGATTTTTTTTAAACGGCATATTCTATTAAGTAGATCGAAAACTATATCGCCCAGTATATACACAGCAGGTGTTCAAGCCATAACTCCAACAATTGTGTCTTTGAGCTTGACTGATAGACTCATTGTTTGAAAACTATGTTACACGCCTTGGTAAGTACCGCTTTTAGCTGTGCATGTGTCGTATTTAACTACGCAGAAATGCTTCCACGCTGTGTAAGTACCGCGTTTATATGTATCGTGTTCCATTTCAACGTCATTTTTTTAACTTTTCACCTTCCTTTAGTAACTTATCTCATTTAGCCGGGTATTTAACTATGCAGAAACTCTTCCACGCAAAGTAAGTACTGCTTTTATATGCATTTTATTGCACTTATTCGGAAATAAAACTAGGCAGAAACGCCACTACAAAGGTGAACCACTTCTAGGTGCACATGCGTAACCACCCACTTCCCGAAACGGCGATATCTAGTAGATAGCGAATGAGGTATGTATATATTTCAGTGAGAGCATAGCAAAACTAAAAGGGGCTGGTCTTGTACCATAACGCAACATTGCAACCTTTAGGCGAATGACTTTGCAAAATATTTTATAAATAAGTTTCTTATGTATGATGTAATAGATTGACACGTTTCCCTTTCAAGCAGTGTCCTTAGCGACCCTATATGTATAAGTTGTAACGTCCCTAGCGATTCTACATGTGCATTAGTGTTGACCAGTATTCTCCCAGATAGCGACACTAGTGTTCAAATATGTATTAACTTAATTCATTTTCTTCCCAAGCAATGCGTCTAGCGATCGATCATGAAGTAACTTCACTTACAGGCCTTCTAAGTAGTGACTCTACCGACCAAATATGCAATAATTCCACCTATATTCCTCCCAAGCAATGCTCCTAGTGACTAAATATGTACTAACTTCGTCCATATTCCTACAAAGTAGTACCTCTAGTGTTCAAATGTGTATTACCTCCACCTGTATGTCTCCCAAGTAGCGCCACTAGCTTTCGAATAGTTATTAATTTAATCTGCTTTCTCCCCGAGCAGTGCATCTACCGACAGAATATGTTATAGTTTGGCCTATTTTCCCCTATAGTCTGTATATGTATTGTCTTGACCTATATTCTTTCAAGCAGCACCCCTAGCGAACCTATATGTAAGTTGTGATGTGTAAACACGTTTTAGAAGGTTGCCGAATAGTGTACAATGGTGGTGGTGGCGACGATCTAGTCATCATTTGTTACACGCCATTGTTATGACAAACAACATGTTGAAGACAGCTTTTAACTGGGCTCGGACTGCAATCGAAAGCGAAGAAGACGAAACGATCAGTCAACTGTAAAAAAAAAACCCTACTTCCTGCTATTTGCCAGAACCTGAAACTGGCTATTTGACGTGGCTTGAACAAAACGTACACACAAAACCACTTACCTTGAAGAGGTTGACGGTACAAATCTTGTGGCCTAGCTTCGATTTATTGACTTGATACTAATGCGTTGATACAAATTGCACATGCTAACTCATCCATTGTTTGGTTTCAGGTGAAAAGGCGTGGCCGTATGCGCATGACACACATCTCAGACAAAGAACTCGTATAATTAAGTCGAAAAGAACTAAGTTGTGCAACTTATCAGAAGAGGAAACTGCGATCCTAAGGCAGCGATGGTCCATGGTGGAGGACTATGCAATGAGCTATCACACGACACACGCCTCACAGAAAGAAGAGTTCGAGTCAGAACGAAATATATTGACAAGCGAAGTGGACAAACTGACTAGAGAAAACATATGACAAGAACTGGACATATTGAAATCGAAACTGCAACCAATCAAATGTTTTGCTAGTGACGTAGCCATAACGAAGGCAACTGCGTCGAGGGTAAATACATATAAGTCTTCACGCTTTGCTATATGGACAATGCTAACCTATTACAAAATATTAAAAGATTTAGTAAATGCTGATGTGAAATATGTCAGCTTATCAGGTGCGCAACTGAATAAATTTACAAAAAGTTATCCGTATCTTGCTTTGTCATAGTATACGAGACAACGAAGTAGCGAGACAACTCACAAACTTTCAACTTTGTCATAGTATACGAGACAACGAAGTAGCGAGACAACTCACAAACTTTGTCATAGTATACGAGACAACGAAGTAGCGAGACAACTCACAAACTTTCAACTCACAGAATTCCAACTTACAAACTTAGTGGCAGGTACGGCCACGACAGCCACGTGACTTCCGAACTGACGAAACTTCCATACAACATATGGCAGTACATAGCGGTTACGTAATGAAGCGATTAGGTTAAGGTGGCGCCCTCGAGTGGAGTAACACATTATGGTGATGGTGGCGGTACCTAGCGTATAGAGTTAATGTGTCGCCATCTGATGGAATTCAGTCGCTGATGCCTCTTCAGTCAAAGCCTACAGTCTTCCCTTCATCCAATTCCCTTTCGCTATCCTTACATGTACAAACTTCAAACTGTCAACATACAAACTTCAAACTTACAGACTTCCATGCATGCATGCATGTAAACAATAACTACTATCCGACACACTCCTGCATGCACGTACGCACGCACGCACCCATCCATCCGTCCGTCTATCCATGCATCCATCCGATCTGTCCATGCATCCATCCATACATACAAACTTCGAGGCAACGAGACATCGAAAAAGCAGTACTTACATAACATGGAAGCGTTTCTGCAAAGTTAAATACGACACCTGCTCAGCTAAGAGCATTACTTACCAATGCGTTTAACATAGTTTTCAAACAACGAGTCTGCAGCCTTGCTCGACCGGATGCACGCGCTAGCGTCTAGAAGATTCTGGAATTTTCCATTCGTTTTAGAATACTCGACTCACTCGGAAGTCATTGCGCGCGTGCAGTTTGGAAGTGCCGCAAGCGGCGCATTCTACATTCAGCGTATTTTTGGTCAATAGAGGCGCTGCAAATTGATTCACACGTTATGCCCTACATGTCGCCGCTCCGGGTAACTTTTAACATAACAAGAAGCGGTTCACGTTTGTAATAGTGTTTCTGCCTATTTTTATGCCCGGCTAAGTGCCACATACATAAATAGCCACTGACCCTACTGCTATATATGATAGCTATTAAACACAAATTTTTCAACAGGCAAGGCAGAACTTGTCAATTTCATTTCCGAAACGAAGCTAAGAACAACAATCATGAACGAGCAGAGCAAGCAACAGCAGCTATTCAAGAAAAGGTAGCTGTCTATGCAAACTTTTAAGACAGCCAAGGAGAGATATGGAAAGACAGTGAGAGACAGGGAGAGACACAGGGAGACAAATAGAAAGATACAGCGAGACAGGGAGATACTTGGAGAAAAGGGAGATACATAGAGAGATACAGAAAGACACGGAGAGACATCGAGATACATAGAGATAAATGGAGAGGCGTGGAGAGAAATTGAGATACATTGAGAGAAAGGGAGAGACAGGGAAAGACATGGAGAGAAAGGGAGAGAAAGGGAAAGATAGGGAAAGACACGGAGGGCCATATAGAGACAGGGAGAGATAGAAATAAAGAGAGACATGGAGACACACAGATAGACAGAGTGAGATAAGGAGAGAGATAGAGAGTAATGGAGAGCCAAGGAAAGACACTGAGAGACCGGGAGAGACAGGGAGCGACCAGGTGAGACAGGATGAGATAAGGAGAGACGTAGAAAGTAAGGGAGAGACAAGAAGTTTGGCTCATTGCTAGGAGACGCAGAGGATGTCGCACGCCGTAAGCAACTCGCAAATGTCGCATTTCATTACCCGTAGCCAAAATGGAGTCGTATCACAGCGTTAGGAAAACGTTATGTGTCGCCTGAGAAGCTTCAGAAATATCAACGAAATAAATTTTTTAAATATTGTCGATTAAAATGCATAAAAAAAATATCATCTCAGGGGTGTGGGGCCTCACAATCCCATTTTGCCCCGTGACCCCAATCCCCTTAATCCGTCTCTGTGTGACCATACAAACATTATAAAACTTCATGACATCCACGTGCAATATGTTACCAATGTGCTGAACAGTTTGGTAAAAACCACTCCAACACACGTTGTGAAATCGATCACCGACACGTAAACTCCCAGCATCAATGTGGCTGGTTTACAAAGTGTTTATAGACGTAAAAGGTAAAATGTACGTTCTGATATAGCGCGGTAACCAGTCCTTGGGACTGTTCAAAGCGCTTTACACTTCACCCCCTGGCAAACCTGTTCATCCCAACGCAATCTCGACTTCTCTGGAAAAGCATTCAGCCACGCTGCAATTACTGTTGTTGGACACATTTTAGAAGGGTCCCCAGGAAACGTTATAACGGCCAACAATGGCAAAAGTAACTGTGATATCACACGATGTTGGACTGTCAGTTCCTTGGGAGCCATGCCTGTCCTCGGGGGGGGGGGGGTCGAACGAATCCCTTTTTGAGATCATTTTGTCTAACTGTAAAATGTTTTAGAAATCATCTTTGAAATCCCCGGCTGATTGTGGTCGTTCGAACCCCCTTTTCAAAACCACGAGGACGGGCCTAATACACCAAGACATTGTCGTTCATATTAGGGCTGCTCACCTATATTGATGCCGAGGTGCCAAGTCTGCCGCTTTGGGGGTAAAACCAATACTTTTCCTTCATGTTTCACAGTATATATGCTCCAACGCTTTCGAGCAAAATATACTGACAAACCACAATTTCAAGGTTAAAAAACTTAATTTACTAATTTCTAATCCAAATATACCAGCAAACCTCCATTTCATGTAGAAAATACACCACACAATGCCATAAAATTAGGTAAATATACAAAGGAATACAAATATTTTACCACACTTCCCCTTCGCGACCACGGCACGAGTCCAGTGGCGCCATCTACTGACTCACATCATGAAAAGCGGTAAATCTATCACATTTTGTGCAACGTTACTTGGCACCTCTGGACGGTCCGCGTTGGCAGGTTTTACAGAAGAAGACTGACATTAGCAACATATGCAACAAAATACAATTAGCCTAACACACATTTCATAATTTATTTCACACAAATGTCACCTATATACACACACACAAATAGTTACACGAATTACAATCATGCTTCAAGTTTACCCTGCACCAAGAATCTTGTTAAAATGACCACAATATTCTACCTCACGGCACACTACCACAACCTTACAAGTATTGGCGAAACCACTGGAATAATAGTATTTACATGGAACATTAAAGCTACGTACATCTTAACCAATATATACAAGACAATATTGATATATGTTGGTTATATTATGTGCACTTGTCATGCTCTTGCACCCATATGAACCAGTGGAGATACTGTTATCAGTCCTGGTAGATTCACCCAACAAAAGCAGATGTAACTCTGACCCAGTTGCTGAATTAATCAATCAATTGCAGCTAACTTTGAGGCTTCGAATCACAAATACATGGACTATTTCTGGTTAATTAACTTAATTAACACTATTTCACATCCATGATACTTTGAATATATAAATACCTGGTATATATATATATATATATATATATATATATATATATATATACATACATACACACACACATATATATATATATATATTGCTAACAATTTGTATCTATACTGACAATAAAATAATTTTATGCAGGCTAGTCATTTAAAATACAAATTTTAGTTGTGAAGAGGCGCACCCACCATGGCTGAATGTTCATACAAGGATGCCAATTTGGAGACAAGGAGGATGATCGAGAAAAACTCACACAGATCGGTAAACAAGCATAAATCAGTAAACACATTATCTAGATAATGAAGAAAACATATAACCGGCAGGGCTGGGTCCAATTACACAAAATTATATAAATTACAATTACATTAAATATTTTATTTCAATTACAATTACAATTACAGTCATAATTTTCCAAATCAATTACAATTACAATTACACTGTTTCAATTTCAATTACAATTACATTATGCGGAACCAAATATATTCAGCATTTGTTAATTATGTATTTTTGCGCGTTTTGCTGAATTTCAATATTTTGTACACAATTGATAAACAAATATAACGGTAATGTTTGTACATTTTGTTGAATTGTGACTTTGAATTATACTAAATAAAAAGATAGCCGTTAACATAATCCTACAGGACATATTCCAATGCAGACATTTATCCGTGCGCATTTCTTAAATTTTTCTTTGGAAAATACTAATAATAGGGTTTGATGTGTTTACTTTGAGGTTGTAGCTCCTGCTCTAAGCTGACATTCTTAATTGGTCTGCCCTTTGCTTTGTGTGAGTTGGGAATGGGAAGAGAGGCCATATAAATGGTCCTTGCCACCTGACCTGTCTCCAACCCACCACAACACAAGGGGTGTAATTGGCTTGCTAACTCTGCAATGTTTCACTGAATGTCTGTGCATTGTTTATTGCTTCCTGGCTGTTACCAACTTACTGAAAAGGCTAATTGCTAAGGCTACCCACCACTAGCACCAATGACCAGTACCCACCAGACAGTGAATACTGTGACTTAAATATAAATATATAAGCAGGTGTTATTATTAGTCTTGATTTTCAATTCATGTGAGACTTAAATTATATTTTTATTGACAATTCATTCAGGTAGTTTGTGATATGAAACGTACTGTAATTGATTGTAATTGAAATAAAATTTCAATTATACAAAATATAACAATTACAATTACAATTACAGCAACATTTTGAAACCATAATCAATTACAATTACAATTACACGATTTTGCTGTAATCAATTACAATTACAATTACAATTACATAATTGGACCCAGCCCTGATAACCGGCTAGATGTCAGCTTCTAAATGAATCACACAAGGCTGCAAGCACTTGGATTGACAAACACAGTCATTAATATGACAGGCAGAGTCTAAATTCAGTTGGTTTTGAAACCACCATCATCACTAGACTAACACCATCAAGACTGGCTCTTTAAGAAAAAAAACATGAACACAAGAAATATTGGAATCTCAGTCATGAAACGATATGATGTTTCCTTATAAACAATATATGAAGAGTTTCAGGACAAAATTCAATAACCGCCAATTCGGACAATATTTATGAAAGGGCGAAATTTTATATATGAAATCTTCAATAAAGATATTTGTTTTGATGTTGGATTCTTAAGATATTCCAATATCATGTACAAGTTTCTATAAATGCTACACTCTGAGAACAAGCGCAGGATCGAGTTTTTCTCAAAAACAAAAAACGAATTTATCACGTTTTGTCCTGAAAACCATCATGAATGGAACAAATTATCTACAGATTGTGCGAATGCTTGCAGCGTGAATAGGCTTAAAAACAAGGACAACAACTCAGGAGGGCGGGTTACACACAGATGAAAAAATTTTGGACTCTCGATAAGCCAATGGCTTCCTTGACCACTTGCCATCCAGGCCTTTGTCTTGGTTGGCAATCTTGTTAAATATGGCTCCACACATGTTCACCTATATTGTGAAATTTGACGACCCTATTACACTGTATTTTACTATGAGAACCTTCAACCCTGCACAATGTACTTAATACTTAACTCCAACTGTATAATTATATACTGATACTTATTGTGTTGGTGATGCTACATGCTACTGATTGTTCTGAAGTCATCCACCCATTTAGGGTGGCCGGCTTTGGGCAGGTCAGATTTAAGACCTTTTTGAAACCTTTACACGACGAGTACTTCACAAATTTTAAACCTTTTCCATGACAAATTCAACACAAAATAATAACACATTTTTTTAAACACCCCTCTTAAGCCTTTCATGTATTTAGTGATCAAAATGATTCATTTGATTAAAGAAGCATATTGTTCATCAATGTGTATCCATTCCACCTTTGTCTAAATATAGCCTAGGACTTAGCTTAGTGAAATCAAATTTAAGACCTTTTGAAGGCTTTAAAAATAGAAGACTTCTGTAGACTCCTTGCACACATCTATTTACATTGCAGTTATGAAACATTTCAGAATGGCGGCCATATTCAGCAACTTTCAAGTTGGACAAAGATTCAGCCAAGCGTGTCCAATATGGAGGCATGAAGCCATCATGACGTTGTGTTTGCGACTGGCTCTTGTTTTGCTTCAATCTCCTGCTGGCTCCAATTTCGACCAAAGCCAGTCAACCATGACGAAACAGCCGACTTTGCAGACGTAATGGCGCCACCTAGTGACAACAATATATTTTTTTCCAGATAATAATGCGGCTGGTCAATAGGGTGATCATTATATTGCATAATAGACAAACAGGCTAAAGTTGGCATCAACATAGCATTTATTTTTATAATGTACGATCACAAACAAAGGTAAAGATAAGTTCTTCCATATCGCTGTAACCTTGAAACTGGCCAATATTATATTTAACACTTCAACCTCACACTGCTCACTCGAACGCCAACACGACTTCTCCAGTACGCATTCAGCCACACTGCAATTACTGCATGAATACTATGTGTAAATTACTGCATGAATACTATGTGTAAATTACTGCATGAATACTATGTGTAAATTACAGCATGAATACTATGTGTAAATTACTGCATAAATACTATGTGTAAATGATAAAAAACTTTATAATTTTATTTACATCCACCACTGAGTAGTGTACACCTGAAAGACTTGTAACAATTATACCTGTAAGACCCACAAACAATCCCACATGATCATCTATAGACTCATTGGTATGCCACGCATGCTTAAAAGAAACTCGTCTTGCAAACTGGGACAGTTAGAATAAGTTGAACTAGTGATCTAGTACTCGCCATTCGACAAATGCATCCCGTAAAATGAAGCTTGTTTAAAATGCACAAAACTATAAGGAATATCTTCTATGCCTGTAAGTTGGGTGGAACGATACATCACGATAGTCCATGTATCGTTCTTTAGTATCAACTATCGCTAGTAAATTTAACTATCGATAGTAAACATCAACAATACAGCGATCTATCGATAGTAACGATGGTTGGTAGAACAAATCAGCAGGTTATTTGTGTCAATGCTATTCATAGAAGTGCTTTTTTTGAGTCGACTGCTTTCTAGTCCGAGCGATGACGCCACCAGTTAATTCTCGTTTTGGACTGCATCTCTGGCTGCTCACTAGGTGAAATCATGCTCGATGCTTAATATAAGACTTTTCACTTTTCAAATTTCAGAAAGTATATAAGGGTTACAGGTAAACTGTATGAGTTGGCATATATGGATGTATAAAGGAAGACCACCCACCAACAGCTCTTCCCGTCTGCATGACAGCCTTCCCAGTCTGACTTACAGCAGCGTTGATCTTCTTCCCTCGTTCTGTGCTCTGCATGGTTCTTCAAGAAAACACACATGGCTATTATTTCACAGTGAACAACTTTACTTGTACTTCACAAGACACAGAAACAAAGGTATATAAATCTAATAAATTGAAATAGAACTGTCTGGTTGGTATTTAGTTCCACAATGGGTCAGACTGGCATACAAATAATCAAACCTTTGTCAGCAAGCATAATAAACGGAAGTGAAATTTTTGCCACTGACTGCCAGTTTATTTTATTTTACGACTAAGACCAAATAAGACATCTGTATTTCCTGCTACAGACTGCGTATGCGTGCATACTGAACTGATGAACATGGAAATAAATAGACTTCTTCAAAAAAATAAATTACGTTGATATTCAGCCTTGGATTTTGGCTCTTGGTGGACGATGCCACCTAACAGTATTTATCAAGGGGGAACCTTAAGGTGGGCGGCTACCCTGAAATAAAGCTGACTGTGCATTGATCAGCGCATCATAGTCATAACATGAAATCAACACAAACGTTATACTGTTGATTAAAACTATGTTCTTTATGCTAATGATAAACACTAATGATAAACACAAATGATACGTTTTTGCAAAAGAACATTAAGAACCAAAAATATTATAAATTAAACATACTTCCAGTGGAGCCCCCTGGCGGACAACATGTGTTGTAAATTTGTTAAAAAGAAAATTGTAATTTAACAAGATTTGCCATCCAAGCCAAAGGCTCAGATGACAAGTGGACAAGGAAGCCATTGGCTTATCGAGAGTCCAACAATGTTCAGCTACTTATAACCCACCCTCCTGAGATATGTGTCAACCTTGTTTTTAAACATATTCACACTGCTAGCAGTTACACAATCTGTAGACAATTTGTTCTGTGAGAACGAGTGCTTCCTGATGTCCAATCTACATTGATCCTTTACTAATTTTACCTCATGTCCTCTAGTTCTGCTATCCTTCTTGAGTGAGAAAAACATATTTCTATCAATATTTTCATACTCATTCAATATCTTAAAAACTTCAATCTGATCTCCTCTTAACCTCCTTGTCTCTAGAGTTGTTAAATCACATTCTTTCAGGTGTTCTTCATAACTAAGGTCTCTCAGTTCTGGAATCATTTTAGTTGCTCTCCTTTGTATGCGTTCAAGCGTATCTATATCCTTCTTACGATATGGTCTCCATGCTTGTATACAGTATTCTAAATGAGGTCTAACTATTGCTTTATAAAGAGGTATAATTAACTTTTTTCCCTTGTATGTTATGTTTCTTCTAATCAATCCAAGGATTTGATTACCCTTTGAAGCTGCAATACCACACTGCTCTGAAACTTTCATATCAGCGCTTATTGTAACTCCTAAGTCCTTTTCTTTTACAGTAGTACCCAGAACAGTATCTCCCATTTTCTAAACAGTTTTGTGTCATCCGCAAATTTCAGTACGTTACTTGTTATACTGTCGTCCAAGTCAATGATATAAATTAAGAATAATATAGGTCCTAATACTGATCCTTGAGGTACCCCACTCAAAACTGATTTCCAATTTGAAACTTCTCAATCTACTACAACTCGTTGTCTTCTGTCAGTCAGCCATTGTTCTATCCAGTCAGTTATGCTATCCCCGATACCATGGGCTTTTAAATTAAGTAGTAATCTTTGATGTGGCACTTTGTCAAAAGCTTTCTGAAAATCTAAGTAGATAATATCTACTGGCGATCCCACGTCTATCCACTTAGTGATTTCTTCCAAAAAACATAACATATTTGTTAAGCATGACCTCGCTTTAAGGAATCCATGTTGAGATGAATTTAATAATTGATGCATAACGAAGAAGTCCACCATATGGTCTTTAATTAACCTTTCTAATAATTTACAAATCATTGACGTTAAACTCACTGGTCTGTAATTCTCTAACTTATTTCTCGAACCCTTTTTAAATAATGGTATGATGTTTGCTTCTTTCCATTCAAACGGAACAACTCCCCTTTTAATGACAAGTTGAATACTCTTGCAAGTGGTATACTGATTTGTTTTACTGTTTCCATTAGTAATTTTGGAGGAATCCCATCCACTCACGGTGATTTGTTATCCTTCATTTCCTTTATTTTCTTAGCTACCAACTCTGGAGTTACAACTAACGGACCTAAATAGTCAGATTTAGCCCCCTGAAATTTAGCATCAGCAACTGGTAATGAACTAATATTTTCTTTGGTAAACACTGAACTGAAGTAACCATTTAGGTCTTCCGCCATTAAAAATCCCTGTGATATTTTATTTCCAGCACTGTCTTCTAGAGGTCCAACCTTGTCTTGCATGTTTTGTTTACTCCTGACATATGCATAAAAACTCGTGCTGTCATTTTTTATGTTACATGCCAGTTTTTGCTCATAGCTTCGTTTAGATTGTCTGATTTCAGTTGTAGCTGCATTAAGTGCCTCTTTGTATTTTGCATAGTCTTCTTCCTTTCTGGTACGCCTATAAACCCTCCACATAGTTTGTTTTAGCATTATTTTTCTAATAGCCTCTTTTGACAAGTGTTTCTTTCTACACCGTTTTCCTTGTTTTTGGAAGGGAACAAATTTATCGATGATACTCTCAATTTCATATTTTAGAATATTCCAACATTCAGTTGCAGTCTTATTCATCAGCATGTTATTCCAACCTAGCTTTGCTAAGTATTTTCTCATATCTTTGTAGTTACCTTTGTGGAAGTTTCTCTTGTACGTTTTCTTATTTTTACTTTCTGATTTTACATTGATGTCAAAATGTATTTGATTATGGTCACTATTACCCAATGATTCAAATATTTTTACATTGTCCACTAATTCTTTTTGTGATGACAAAACTATATCTAATACATTTTCTCCCCTGGTTGGTTCTAGTACGTGCTGACTAAGAAAGCTATCCTGGATTAAAAATAGAAATTGTTGGTCCTCAATCCCTGTGCTCTCTAGAGAAATTCCATTGTATATGTCCATGGTTAAAATCTCCCATTATGATACATTCCCCTTTACTAACTTCCTTTATAGTGTTTTTTATTTTTGTGTTGTCCTCTTCGTTTATGCTTGGACTTCGGTAAACTAATCCAATAGTTAATTTTGAATTTCCTGAAACAATTTTGCACCAAACAGCTTCATCACAATCTGCTTCCCTTTCTAGCTTTATTTCATAAGCCTGAATAGATTCTTTAACATATAAAATAACTCCCCCGCCCCTTCTTCCTATTCGATCTTTCCTAAACATTACATATCCTGTCAGTCCTAATTCGGCATCTGTTATATCTATGTTGGCCCATGATTCAGTTATACCAATTATGTGAGGGTCAATATCTTCTACCATAATGTTTAATTAGTTTTTTTCTTATTTACTATGCTCCTTGCATTTAAACATACGCATCTATAACCTTTTTCAGAGATGTTTTTCGGATGATTTGATATTGGTTTATCTGTGCTAGTGGCCTCTTGTTCTGCTTGAGACACCTCTAGGTAACCCCCCTGCACTTCTAGTTTAAAGAATGTTTACTTCCAAAAATATTTGTCATTGTACCCAAGTCACTATCTACTGCTGCTGAAAGTTTGTCCGCGAATACTGCCGCCCCCTTTCCACTTAAATGAAGCCCATCCTTCATGTACATATCAGCCCTCCCAACAAAACTTCCCCATAAATCCACCTTCCTCTTCCCTACATAGCTTCAGGACTAACATGTTAATTGCCATCCCCTGACAATTTCGATATTTGTGACCCCTCCTGCCCATTACAGGTAAAATCCCTGACAGTATTACCTGCTCAACCCGCGTCTGTTTTAGTGTTCTGACCAACTGCCTATATTTCCTAACTATGGCAGTTGTACCCTCCCTCTCTACGTTATTTGTCCCTACGTGTACTAAAACAGATCCACCCTTACCCGAGCCTACGATGTTTTTTACCCTCTCAGTTATCGCCTCTATTTTGGCTCCAGGCAAGCAGACCACCACATCATCTCCCTTGTTTAAGAGTCTGTCGGTCTTCCTAACTAAAATTGCTTTTTCGAATAGTAAATTAATCCCATGGTATGACTGATTATGATGAAAGCACAGTATTTTGCTGCCGACATAGCTGTTAGTATGTCAGACATTTCACAAATTTACACAGGAACTCCAAACTTGTTTTGTCACATAAATAAATAATAAATTAACATTTTGGCCAAGTTTTACTGAAGTGACATTACTCCACGGGGGTGAAATATTGAATATTGTAGAAATTTTGCTAAACTAATGACCTGTTTTTGTATATTTGAAATATCATGCTTTATATAAGAATATATCAAATTGCAATATTCCTGCAAGATCTGTGTTTGAATAGTAAATAAATCTTGAATTATGATTAATTATGATTAGAGTACAGTGTGTTGTTTATTTTGCCGCTCATATAGCTGTTACTATGTCAGATATAAAAAATTTGCACAGAACCCCCAACTTCATTTGCCTTTTGGGCTTTTGGGACTCATGGATTCCAAACAACCTTTAATAATTTAGGTTTCATTACGTTGATTTCACAGTAGTCACCAACCTTAAGACGCAGTGGCCCCGCGGAGAAATACTAATTAGACATTTGCTCGTTTCAAGCAAATAAATTAACCCTGGCTCTTCAACAAAATTTTTTTTGGATCAGGTCAATGTCAGGTTCCAGCACCAGAAAAGCCGCGGACTGACGTGTCAAGTCAGCCAAACCCAACCCCAAATAGCCACGTCACTTTGTTTATCCAAGTGGAGCGCTCTGGTGGATAGTTAAGACAGCACATTGAATATCATGCCTGAATGTACTGACTTCAAGTTTTGCTATATTTGGTCAAATATATGGGGATGCAGGGTCTTTTAAAATAACTGACTGAGGTGTAAACAATATAAGCGTCCACTGATGTTCATTTCCAGCAATATATTGGCACAACATATTAAATTTATGACTGAACTTGAGATAACGAACACTTACTGTGACAGCTTCAACTTCATGTCAGCCATACACAACTGGCCCTGGAACATGTGTCTGTAACATACACATGTAACAGACATACATATCTAGCCTTGGAACATGTGTTTGTAACATGCACAATATCAGACGTGCATATTTAGCCCCAAAATATGCATATATAACAAAAACAACATTCAAATGTATATAAAATAATCATATAAAATTGAGCCTTGAACCATGCATTTGTAGCGCACACAACATTCACACATCAGACACATACATTACCACTTTCGATTGGGAAATACACATTTTTGACGAAGTGTCCCACTTATTTTGACAGAAAGTCCCGCTTTTTTGTAATTTTCAACAAATGTCCTTTCTTACTGACTTATTTGTTCACACGAGACAGTTCTAGGCAGGATATCTGTATGGTCTCAAGTGACTTCACATCTTTTTGTGCATGTGTTCACTATGAAAGAGAACGGCAAACAACATGCGTGAGTCTGCTAATAATCAACGAAAGTTTGTCGCATTTTCACGAGCAGATGACAACCTTTGCAGCCATGCTTAATTATTGTTGTCCAACATTACTGCAAGTAAAGAACAGCCAGCCAATACTTGAATCATTGATGAAACTGCTGAAACTACTTCCGTTTCCCCGTTGACTCACCCCGGGGAGACCTGGTCCATCCCTGGGTGTTTGGAGCTCCTCCACACTTTGTAGTTGTGGGTTGTTTTCCAGGTCGACACGAAGGAGCTGTTGAAGTCTTCAATCAACTTCTCGTCTGTTGATGAATATATAACTGCTTATGGGTTCTGGCCCAGTTAGTTAAAACATGAGGACAGGGGCGGGCATCAGCTATATATTTTACTATATAAACTCAACTTGTGTTGCCATTATTATTACTATGAAGCGATCCCATATAGAAGGGTATCAAGGAACCACTGTACAGTGCTGTTTGTTTTATTCAGAAATTAAAACAATTTATGGCATTTAACATGAAAAAAAAAACAACTTACAATATTAGCATTATTTATTTCTCACAAATTAATATTTATGGTGCTAATTTCTTATAAATATGATAATTAGATTTTACTACAAAACACCCTATTATGCAATGGCAGAATTGTGAGGTATATTTAAGTGCGGATGTACATGTATCAGAATTGTAAGGTATATTTAAGTGCGGATGTACATATATCAGAATTGTGAGGTATATTTAAGTGCGGATGTACATGTATCAGAATTGTGAGGTATATTTAAGTGCGGATGTACATATATCAGAATTGTGAGGTATATTTAAGTGCGGATATATCAGAATTGCACACATGTGTCACTTACCTCCAGATTGGACAGTGGCGAGTAGGGAGACGAGATACAGATGGAACTGTAGTCTGATCCACTGATCGCCTCCAATCCAACCTGGAAACAACACAACACAAAACTTACTCCACAAAATCTTTGTAAATCAGTGGTGTTTCATTGTGACCCCAACAGCCCTGGAATTGACCTTAGTCCCAGTTGCAACATCAGCCAATCAAATGCTTTGCTACGATTTCCAGAGCTTATTGTATATACAGAAATGTAACTGAGCAAAAGCATGGTAATGCGTTATAATTGTATAATGCGTGGTAGTGTTTGCATATTGCGTCATTAACAAATGAATAAGAACCTAATATATGTTTTCCTTCTGTCATGTTACAACCTATCAGTGTTAAGTAACAGGAAAAACAAGCCTTGTTGTGTAAAAAGGTTGAGTATTTCCTATTTTCATGTTTATTTGACGAAATGTTGTGAGAAACGCATAGCTATTTTGGGATGCTCACGGAGGTCATTTGCATACAGCTAACAAACATGGTTGCATTTGCAGATTTATGCAATAAAGATAATTTTTACAGAGACAAATGTATTTACTTTATAATTTCATGACCCTTTACTTGGAAGTGTGTAACAATTTTTTTGGCAAATTTTTATTTGTCTTTGTCACTTGCGTGACGTGTGTCTGTAAAAACAATATTTGTCAAATCTCTATCAATATTCATAGTAAAATGTAGCAGGACGTCAACATTATGCTCTCTACCGCTGTACACATACAATATTAGTTGCATGAAACTGTTTTCTTATGTTTTCCGGTCTCTGACAAGTATAAATACCGACAATAAATCAATGCTGCAGACTGTCTGTCAGTTATGACGCACATGACACTGCATGGTTTTTCTCAGAAAAATGTGCCACAAAACTTATGGCGTGGCAACAGTACACATATTCGTGCATTACGTTTGCTTTGCCGACGCCATATTTGAGTGCTTGCAACGTTCATTTTTGATGATATAAAAGTGATACTATATGGAAGACTTTGTAACAAATGTATCCGTTGTCAGTACAAAGAGTTACAATGATTTATAAGTGACGAATATGCCTTCAGTAAAGAAATGTGTGTGGCTATATTCGTGAGAATTTGACAAGATTTTATGCATGTGCGTTATAAATTGACAGACACTGTTAACATTCGTCGATGGGTTGACGGACATATTGTCCTTTGTTTCAGTTAAACTACGCTATGTTTCCGTACAAGCATTTGCTAAAACAAATAAAGTATGTCTGCATTAGTATTGATAAGCAAACAGGACAGAGTGAAGAGGATGGATAGGATGAATGACCTGAGGGAAGAGGATGGATAGGATGAATGACCTGAGGGAAGTGGATGGATAGGATGAATGACCTGAGGGAAGAGATTGGGATGCGGTTCAGCTTAACAGAAAGAATAGTGAGAAGCCAGATGAGGTGGGTGTGGATGGAGGTGGGCCGACTACCGGAGGAAGCAGTGGTGATGAAACAGCCAGGCTGCAGGAAAAGGGGTCAGACCACAATCAAGATGCAATGACTGCATTAAGAGGGGTGTGAAAAAGGTAGAGGAGAAAAAAAGTCAAGGAAAAGGCTGCCAATTAGGAAAACAGCTGAAGCAGGGCAAGAACTAGTTGGCTTCACCCCTTTAAGGGGAACTTAAGGAAGGACACATATCAGGGTAATCAGTACAGAACCTTACCTGTGTCATCCGTGAGAATATTTCCCTGTTCATCCGTTACCTGCTGAACGAGGTAATCGGCGAACCGCAGGTCAGCCGTACTCAAGGTCAACTGTCGTTGCAGTTCAATGTCATTCACCTCAATCTTTACTGGACTCAGCTGAAACATAGTCGAGTGCATAATATTATTCTGACTGCGCCATTTATTCTGTTTGAGATCAACCAGACCAGTTGTGCATTGGATGACACCAGTATAAAACTTGACTAGTAATGTCTGGACAGCTCTCAACTGATGACGATTATGTTGAACGTTTGTGGCCATATTGCTCATGTAAAAGAAGCTTTCACGCCAGATACGATGATATTTTGTCGGTGCATCAAGGGTAACTTATAGTACATCAAATGAAACTTAGAAGGTGCTTAAAACACAACTTTCGTTAGCCCCCTCGGTTCTGGATTTTAATCATTTTTATATCTTATCTGGTTGCAAAGATATGATAAATTTATTTTTACAGAAAATAAAGTTGCCCCACTCAGCTGCAAACTATACTGTAATTAAAATTGACGGAAATTATGAAATTGAACATGTTTAAGGGTAATTGCTGATGGGGTAGCAGGAAGAAATGGCAAGTAGACATATTTTCCTACATTTTGGTACCAAAAAAGAGCTGTAAACCGAAGAGGCAATGAACAAGTTTTTATATAGCTCAGTATCCAGTTTTCAAAGTGCTTTACACTTCACTCACTGGCAGACCTGTTCATTCCAATGCCAATTTGAATTCTCTGGAAAGCATTCAGCCACACTGCATTTATTGTGCAAATATTATTCATTCACATATCCACCACTGTATTTTGTCAGGTGCTCAGTTATACAGCTGAGTGAACTGAGGCAACTTAGAGTCAACAAAATAGCCCATGCCTAAAAATGACAGCAAGAGGATTCAAACTATGTTACCTGTAGTAGCGCATGTGTGCATGCGTTCGTGCGTGCGTGCGTTCATGTGTGCATTCATGTGTGCCTGTATCCATATTTGTAATAGAATGTGTGTAAGTATAATTGCTAATTGGAATCTTATATAGTTTGACAGAGTATTCACAGACATATTCTAAACATTCAGATGTTATGTAGTCATAACATTTTCTAATGAGGACAAACAGAAAGGACCTAAAAGACCTTAATTTATGTACATTTAGTGTAGCATTGACGACAAATCTTAGACCGATTATCTTAATAGTCGTTTAGAGTCAATGATATGACAATATAAGATCCTATCCAGATGTGAAGATATTAGAAATGCTACAACCATACACACCTCAACAATGGCGTCCACAAGATGGCGTTTCTGTCGAAACAATATGTTTGTGGCACCAACAAGGAAGCCGCGGATGTTGATGTCATTAAGGAGATCACAGTACTGTAGGGCGAGGTAGGGGTGGCAGACCACACCCTGGAAAGAACAGTTATTATTATTATTTTTTATTATTAAAAAATAATTAAAAAGCACTATATATCTGGGACCAGTCCATTCATACTCTTGAGTGCCGAGTCACTATACGCACATTTATTTGATGAAAAATGCCACCCTATACACACCTTATTTGGCACTATACTATTGTTAAATTTAAACATTTGTACTAGCCTATATTCTCCGATGATCGTGGCAAATTATGCAGGGTAAAATTTTTAGGAGAGCAATCGCTCTCACTCCCTATTGCTAGCGCTAATCAGTCATCAATGGAGCAGTTTAGCATTCGCGCTAAAATCACTTGCTCCCAACTGCAGCTGCATGTGGCTCCCTCTGATAGCTAAGTTTTCATTCTTTCAAATGACAGTAGTGAATTTACTGGGATCCCGTGCTTCTGAGGATCGCAGATTTTTATCCCGAAGTGTTAGGCTGTTAGATTTTTATGATTAGATGAATCGGTCAGAATCCTTAATTCTTGGGGGCTCAACATGGTGGTATACTATTGGTTAAAACACCATTTTCACAGTGTAAACCGACCGTAAATGGCCGCTGTGCGCAGCGCCTCAAGCCAGTCATAACCGGCTGACGGCAGTTTCCTCTGAAACGGACTTGCATATTTAATTCAATAAAACTTTAATGTCCATTTAAAAACGGAAAATTCAGTTTTGTGCAGATACAAAATGCAGTTACTATATCTGCGGTGATGCGAATACTCACACAGTTTATGCATATTCAGCAGAAAAAAAATACACGGCGATCCGCGTAGTTTTTTAGGGAGGCCTTGGCTTCAAGTTAAGTAAAAAAATTGCTTTGGTGCTAACAAAAATATATTAGTGACTTTTTCGCACTGTACCATTATTTGTTTTGAACAATTTGCCCCCCTATACTACTATTCGGCACTATACTATTATTAAACTTGATAGATTTGCCAACATATACTGTTATTTGGCCTATACGTTTATTTGGTACTCGAGAGTAGGCACTTACAAAACATACATGCATGCATAAAATAATAAATATATAATAAAACCGTATTAATATATAGTATAGTTATATATAAAATGGATATAAAAAATAGAGTAATCGATTAAGATTAATAACTAAATAAATTCATACAATAAATAATTATAGTAAATAAATTAGTAATTAAACAGTTAACATAAGGTAGGCATAACATTCACATTTGTAATTAAAATACTACTATAGTAGTATATAATTTGGGATATTAAAAAAAATTCTAAATCAGAAGACTTGAAACATCTGTGCAAGTGTTGTTTGTGTACACATCTCTCCATTCATGTTGTTCAATAGACAAATGTGTATACAAACAAGCACATGCATACATATAATTCATGTATTTACATTGCATACACGCATGCAAGCATACACCCAAAGTGTATATAATGCTTTAATCACAAAAGTAACACCAAAGTTGTTAAACTTTTGATACTGTCTGGGTTTTCAAGTTATTGTGGTGTGACTTTTAGAAAGAGGAACTCTACCAACATTGCTCTCCACAATCTGTCAGTGTTGTACAATTGTTACTGCATTTAAAGGAAACACAGTTTCAAACCGTTCTCTAATGTCACCAGTGGACCAACTGACCTTAGTGAAGATTGCGAGAGGGAAACCCTGTCCATCGCTTTCCAGACTGACCGGAGACGGCGGTGACAGATCGTCCAGCTCAACAACCTGGTCATCACGTGACATGCCATGGACAGCCAGTGATAGTTTGTTCCTTATTATTGCTGCTCGTCCTGTTATCATCAGTGACGGACTAGACAACACATCACCAGTTTCCATTTTGTGATCCCCTGCGCTCCTGTCTCCCACAGTCTGTGGCGGCAACCCGGGTTCACTTCCCGGGACCGAGTTAAGTCTTTTTGGGCTGTGAACCCCAGGTATGTCAACCGGAAGGTCGTCACTCCCAAGCCCACTTGAGTTGTTACTCGTGTTCAGATTGGAAGCTGTAGGCTGCGACTCTTTCTGTTTATTACCGAGATGATCTGCCACTGCACATTCAGTTGGCTCGTCATCAACGATCTCCAAGTGGAGCGCGTCCGCTCCATCCCAGCTGAAGCATTCGTCATGCTCCAGTAATTCTTCCATCTGCGGTGTCGCTATTCCAAAGTCTGGCAGGCCTCCCTCCGACATCGTCCGCCGCTGGACCTTCCCCGCTGCTGGTGCAATCACCCTTTCATGGGGATCACTGAGATTGCGGGACCGTTGAACTTGTTGCGTGATCACATGATCAACTTTGGTGCTAAGCATGCCATCACCACCAGGTGGCGATGCTGCAGTGTGGAGCCATTCGGCTCCTGGGTTTGTGTCTTTTTTATTATGCTTGTCTGAGGTATTCCCATCAGTGCCATGGTTGACTGGATCTGCAGTGGTGTCTGCTTCTGCGTTGCAGATGACCGGTTTGGTGTTCCTGCAGTTGGTTTCTTCAGCATCATGTTTCAGTGATTTGGTGTCAGTATAGCGAACTTCAAGATAACTCTCTTCGTAGCTTCCCACGGATAGAGGAGTGAGGTTTGGGGAGAGAAGCTTGCGGGAAGAAACACAGGCTGACTCCTTCAGCCCGTTCTCCAACATTCCTGGGAAATAGAAAAAGATATGCTACATTTCTGAATACATTAAATTTCCGCCAGGCACACTAGCAGCTTAACAACCCCCAAAAATGTTCACCTTCAGGATGAAGCACCCAGCCTATCTACAAGCAGCTATACAGTATGAGGAGTTGTAAAATGTATTCAACCATTTTAAGCTTTGCTTCACACATAATATGCCATCCTAAAATAATTTTGCATGTTTCCAGAGGACTTCCCAGAAATACATGGCGGGCCAACAGGGTTCCCGGCTAACAACTTAGAAACCCTGCAGTAGCATTATGAATACATTAAACAATTTATGCAAGATGCACTAGCATTCTGAATAAACTAGAACATTTCAGCCATGTACACTACTAAAATAAGGAAACTTTTGTCACAAGAGATTGGTATAAACATTTAAGTAATAAAAACCACTGTGTTAAAATCATTTCAATTTCTTTAATTGAAAATATATATTTACATTTTATTACCAGGTGCCTACCTGGAAACAGTGACAAGAGTGAGACAATTGTAACACAGATGTCTTTGACTGGAGAAGAAAAGAACAGGACCTACAACAAAATATGCAGTATTTCATTGAAGTACAGTTAAGAATGAACAACAAACAACAAAACATGCAGTGCTTTTTTGACATGACTAAAGATGGCGGCTAAATTAATACAATCAGAAATATATAGCCCCGCACGTGGTGTAAAAAATTATTAATTAATACAATTTAAGCATATAAATAAATAAATGTATAGCATATAAATTAAGTAATGTTAGCAGTGGGGCACAGCCATTTTGTACAGTGGGTTTTGCACGTGCTTTGCGAAGAGTTTACATTTTGTTACACTTATCTGGTATATAATCAAAGGGGATTTTATTGGTGGTTGAATTTGTTAACCTTTTAAATGCAAGTTCCTTGTATAATGAGGTGTTCAGAAATAATCTCATGAAGTACTACAAGAAAAATTAAAAACAGTCCAGTTGAAATTTATCATCTTAACACAGCATAATACTCACTTTTCTTTCGAGTAATATAAGTTTAAACAGCATGACAATCTTGTGGCGAAATAAATGCACAGCGTCTCGACAGGATAAACCTGGAAACACAACAATGAACCATTAGTGATAATTATACTTTATACATTTTCAAGGGTAGAAAGGGAAAGTACTGGGAGCATGTATAACACAGGCATAAATAAATAATACAGGTCTTGACATTAACGGTAGCCTGATGGCCCTGGACCTGGGAAAGTTAAATGTACGGTTGGGCAAAGTCAGTGTAACACTTGCCCGATCAACCATAGCAGCATTACTGAAGTCAGTGTAGCACTTGCCCAATCAACCATAGCAGCGTTACTGAAGTTAGTGTAGCACTTGCCCGATCAATCATAGCAGCGTTACTGAAGTCGGTGTAGCACTTGCCCGATCAACCATTGAAGCATTACTGAAGTCAGTGTAGCATTTGCCCGATCAACCATTGCAGTGTTACTGAAGTCAGTGTAGCACTTGCCCGATCAACCATTGCAGCGTTACTGAAGTCAGTGTAGCACTTGCCCGATCAACCATTGAAGCGTTACTGAAGTCAGTGTAGCACTTGCCCGATCAACCACTGCAGTGTTACTGAAGTCAGTGTAGCACTTGCCCGATCAACCATTGCAGCGTTACTGAAGTCAGTGTAGCACTTGCCCAATCAACCATAGCAGCATTATTGAAGTCACTGTAGCACTTGCCCGATCAACCATTGCAGCGTTACTGAAGTCAGTGTAGCACTTGCCCGATCAACCATTGAAGCGTTACTGAAGTCAGTGTAGCACTTGCCCGATCAACCATTGCAGTGTTACTGAAGTCAGCGTAGCACCTGCCCGATCAACCATTGCAGCATTATTGAAGTCACTGTAGCACTTGCCCGATCAACCATTGCAGTGTTACTGAAATCAGTGTAGCACTTTCCTGATCAACCATAGCAGTGTTACTGAAGTCAGTGTAGCACTTGCCCGATCAACCATTGAAGCGTTACTGAAGTCAGTGTAGCACTTGCCCGATCAACCATAGCAGCGTTACTGAAGTCAGTGTAGCACTTGCCCGATCAACCATTGCAGTGTTACTGAAATCAGTGTAGCACTTGCCCGATCAACCATTGCAGTGTTACTGAAGTCAGTGTAGCACTTGCCCGATCAACCATGGCAGTGTTACTAAAGTCAGCGTAGCACTTGCCCGATCAACCATTGCAGCATTACTGAAGTCAGTGTAGCACTTGCCCGATCAACTATTGCAGAATAACAGAAGTTTCAAGTTTGCGAGAACAATTGCGACCAGAGAATTATAGGAGCAAGGAAGGAGAATGAATGATCTGAGGGAAGAGATTGGGATGCAGTTCAGCTTAATGGGAAGAAGGAAGCCAGATGACGTGAGCAGGTCACTTGGTGTGGATGGAGGGGGGGCCGACTAACAAAGCACGCAGAGGCGATGAAACATCCATGTCACTTGGTGTGGATGGAGGGGGGCCGACTACCAAAGCACGCAGAGGCGATGAAACAGCCATGTCACTTGGTGTGGATGGAGGGGGGCCGACTACCAAAGCACGCAGAGGCGATGAAACATCCAGGCTGAAGGAAAAGGCGTAGACCACAACAAAGATGGGAGGAGTGTGTAAGGAGGTGTGTAAGGAGGTGTGTAAGGAGGAGTGTGTAAGGAGGGGTGTAAGGAGGTGTGTATGGAGGAGTGTGTAAGGAGGGGTGTAAGAAAGGCGGAGGAGGGTGACAAGGGGAGGGAGAAGTCGGCTGATAGGGAGGAGAAGTGGAAAGGGATAACAACTGGGGCAGTACAGCAATATATGGAATAGCCTCACCCCTTTATAGGGGGCAACGATGAATAACAACAGATTTCTATGGTAGATTATTTCTTTTTTAAGACATTTTTCCTTTGGCATATATGCCCACTTATACAAATATGAAGTTGTAAACTTGTGTTACTTTGTGTTATTTTGCATAGTCACATAAACTTATAACTAACTGTTCCATAATTCAAAATGTCCCATGCAGCTTATATACATATACATATAGACTTTATAGTAGAGCATATCATAATTTAGGGGTATCAATTTAGGATGCCTCCAGTATGGAATAATGACTCAGTGATTTCCATGCAGCCCAGAGATTAACGGAAATTCTATATAATGATTGTTTTGACAGCTGTGACGACGACATCAAATGTGTGGTGTGCTAAACTGCAGTATTAGGTTTGAATTCTGCATATTTACAGAGTGTGGAAAACTGAGTTGGCCTCAGTAAAATTTAATTAATTTTGAATATTTTATGAACTTGTAAAACTGTCTGGTATTCTGAGGGTTAAATGTCAACATCAATGTAAGGAACTAAAAAAAACTGTGGTCTTAAAGATCCTTTCTCTGAGCTATTTTTTCACTTATTTAGTTTTAATGTAATTATCAGACAAACTATTAAATTATTTTTTAATAGTTCTGGTAAAAAAAATTTTTTTAAATGGCAAAATAGGTCAAGCTGTATGTATTATGACATAACACTATTCACACTTTCACAACTAACGATCAAAATAAATTCTTTTGATGATTTTAACAAAAGTATGTACCCTCTTAAACCACTGTGAATATTCAGGAATTATTCATACACTACAGATTTTAGCATCAACAAACCAGATTCGTGATGAACTAAATGAATTGGGAAGGGAGGATTAATCCCAGGGAGCTCATGCAGCAGGCAGCCCTTGCACTGAGACTCACCGAGAAAGACTTGGGACGACTGAAGCAGCTTCGGTGTCAGCGAAGAGTTGAGTGTGTTGAACGTCGCCTCCAACAGCGACACCTGGCGGAAGTCTTTCTCCTTGAAGTAGGCATGAGTGATCAACTCCAGCTTGGCTTGGATGAGTCCATACAAGGGCTGAAATATGTGCAAGTATATATAGTGAGGTCTGAGAAGGTGAATGAATTCTACTGAACTAACAAAGAAAAGGCGCAATGTCTGTTGATGAACACATCTTGAATATCTTAAAACATGCAGTTTTGTGACAAACAAAGCACTGCCAGGAAAGATGGAGCCCATGTAATGTGATCAATTTAAGAGGGCTTCCTAAAGTGCTGTACCACTTAACAAGTCTCTCAGTTCTTTATTGCATGACACAGGATAAGACCATGTTGAAACATTTCTATTCCATGAAAAATTCTTACCTCAACTTTCAGAACAATAATTTACATCGTTAAAAAAGTCATGTGTTCTCTTCAACAGAAAGTAGTTAAATAGTTTTACAGCTTCAACACAATCGACAAAGTTGACATAAATATTAATAACATTAATTACCCAAGCAAAAATCCTATCAGTCAGATCACCACATTATGTCCAAAATGTCCAAGTTCTGGCAGAAAGAAATTCAGCCTACAGCATATTTATATCTTTAGTGAAAAGTGACACTATTCAAGGTTAGTGGGTTTATTGTATATGACATTTTTCAAAACAACTGCGAGTTCTAACAACCATACCTGCACCTCAACTTTTTTCAAGCAGTCAAATATATAGTACAGTTATGTACATTTAAATACACACATATTCTATTTATTGCGCAAGAATAGGACATTTTTTATTACTGTGTACATTGGCTGTAGACGGAGAATGAATGCGAGAAGTACAATGGCTACTCACCAGGGTGCTCAGCACGCACACACTCTTCTGAACGGTATTTCGTGTCACATCTGCTTCTCTGTTGATCAAGTCCTGTCAACAATCAACAAATTAATGGTATAAGTACTAGCATTTATTTTAACCATGTTGTTCATTATTACTTAATTTCATCAGATATAAATATTTTTACAATAATTATTATCTTTTCATTCCGATCAGGTTGCATCAGTTGCTGCCATCAAGAAATGAATGCGGGAACAATCAGTTCTTCTTCTGCTCACCAGGTGGTTGGACAAGCAGGTCGTCCCACGTGGCTGAACCGGTACCACTTGGTCTCTGTTCAGAACAGATGTTGTCTTTCTTACCCAGTGGACCGCTTTTATTTATCTATACATTCTGGTGTTTGGAACCATATCTTGATAGAAATAACTGTATAACTGACTTGAAGGGAGCTTTTCCATTCTGAAGACACAATATGATATATGACCTAATAAGCATACAGAACACCAGAATAAAACTGTGCCATGAAAAAATGTCAAGGAATCTATTCTTATAGGCGAATTTGCTTCTCTAGACAATAAGGTAACTGTTTAATACTAGTGGTGTCATTTGGTGACTAGCGTAGAACAACTAGAAAGTTATGCCAACTAATTACGGCATGTACACTTAATAGGTCGAATACGGTATGACATATTCTTGACCATTACAGCTTGTACTATGTGACTGATGCGTCTGTACCTTAGTGTCTATCTGTCTGTAGCATGAAACACCATACACTGTTGTGTCCTTCTGTGTGCGAGACGGTACGTGGAAGTAGATCGTGTCTGTCAAAACACAAATCAAAGTGTTCAATCTATACCGCACCCCTCTGACAATCGTTACTTGGAGCGCGTCACACTTTGCCCCGAGCAGACCTGTTCACCCAAACAAAATTTCAACTTCTAATGGAGCATCCAGTCACACTGCGATTGTTGCATGAAGACTGTTCCTTCTTATAATTCCATCACTGGAAGCCCACCACTGTCTCTAGCCAGGTACTCAGTTATACAGCTGAGTGAACTGAGGCAATTTGGAGTGAACAAAATTGCTGAGGTTTGTAACAGCAGCAAGAGGGTTCTAACCTGGGTTCTCTCAACTGAAAGTCTGACGTTGTAAGGTTGTAACCACTACACTATCGCACCCCCAACATTCTCACAAAAGATGTGTTCATGCATTTAAATATAAATGCATGGTTCAAATTATAAAGGCTACAACCTCAAAAGAAGATTTACTAAATTATAATACCATTATTATTTAAATGTTTGACAGTTTATGTTGAATACTTAATTCTCTGTGTAGTACTACTAAGTGGCTTTATTTCATGATGGTGAGTGGTATGTTTACCAGTCAGCAAGTGATTTTTAATAGGCTACCACATATTGATGCAAATACATAGTCAATGGAAGATTCAAAGGACTTGTCTCTCAGTAACTCTGACATCTTCGACCTGGTGTGTATATTTATTGCAATGATCACCATTACTGACAACTTCGTTCCAGGCTACAAAATACTCAGTTGTGTGGAAAAATCTAAACAATCTGGTGCGTTGTTTGATTAATGTTTATTTGCATGTCTGTATTTGTTTTGTTGCTGGATTAACTTTATTTTTACTATACTATACCTGGATAAGTAAGCACAAAGGGTAAGACTGCTTAAGTATTTATAACCATAACAAGTAACAAGTGAAACACTAGGACTGACAGACCCAAATTTAGGTGTTGTTATAAACGGCCTTCTGAAACTGATACATGTGCTAAACTACACAATGTCACATCTATGTGAACAGATATCATGTGTGGTGCAATGTCCAGGAAGCTCCCAGTTAATGAGCTAACAACTGCTTATCACAGTTAAACAGCCAGTTTTAATTACATTACACAGCATTCCTACTCAGTTGACAATTAATGCCATGCCCACCAAACAATGGTTTTTCATCATGGGTGTTAATGATATATATATATATATATATATATATATATATATATATATATATATATATATATATATATATATATATATATATATATATATATATATATATATATATATATACACACACACACACATCATTAACACCCATGATGTTCCATTCCTCCCTCATGCAACGTATACATGAATTTTTTCAAGACACATTTTGGCAATCCAAATAGTAATTTTTTTAAATAGATATCTATGCAGCTGTAGTTTACTTTAAATATTATATAACAATATTATATATAATTTGACCACCCAAATTAATAAACTGTAATTGTCTTCAAAATGTGACCATTATCTGTCAACGAATTTATGAATTTGTTGACCTTGCCATTCTGTACATATTTATATATGATTCTGAACAGCTGTGAACAATCTCCAATATGTGTGGACAACGTTTATTGGGGTCAGTTGTTCACAAGATCACATGTGTGTGTGTGTGTGCGTGCGTGCGTGCGTGTGTGCCTGACAGCTTATAATATATACAACACAATTGTATAATAAAAACAGACTTTGTGGCTTTGTGTTAATTTAGACGACCAATGAGAGCCAATGACGAACAACCATCAACAAAACTGCAGCATATTGACTCAAGTATTTATGGTAAACACTAGGCCAATGATACTTGTCCACACTGTCACCACAGGCAGAGAATGCTTACACAATACAAACTCTGAACACATCTGTCTCTGCATTGATAAAGACCATTGATGTCCTCTGTACATCTGTCTCATTTGGCAAACACGTGTACACGGCCAGTAATATTAGTGAACCAAGGATGGCCATGTTATATTTATAGGGTAATTTTCAATGGGCCATCAAAATCACACACACTCCTACATCCAGTTATAAATTTAAGATAAAATATCTACAATTCAAACAAACATGAACCAATCAATTATCGACAAAATCGATTGATCGAAACACTTGCTGCTGTGCTACGTACCACTGAGGAAGTTGTGTGCGCCGTCTGGTAGCGCGAGGGACGCAAGGTGCTTCCATTCGACAGGCACTTGGCTGCTGTCGACAGGGTTGCCAGTGATCAGGGGTGGGTATGAGTACTCCACCTTTGCACAGAACATAATAAACATTTACTATTTATAAACCCAAAAAATTAATAATCCTGACTTCTAAAAAAAAATAATCTGCCATGGGTGATAAAAACGTACACATTAAAACAGGTATTTGTTATTACAATGCTAAATGACAAAATGTATGTACACTATAAAATAATGTCTCTGTGAGTACATGTATATATATATACATGATAAACTTCTACTTGCACTTTTTGTTAACAATACAGCAAAACAATGAACTGGCACAGATTTATTTTTGAACTGGCCCAGTTCTATTTTGAACCAGCCCAGGTGAGTTTGAACTGGCCCAGTTCTATTTTGAACCAGCCCAGGTGAGTTTGAACTGGCCCCACAAAGTGTATAAATCATTAGCACACGTAATAAAGCAAAGTTTTTTTGCATAAAACTAATAACTAATACAGACACTGCTCTAAAAAAAAGAATAAAACAATAATTTAATAAATATAAACCATACCAAATATTGTTGCTCATTTCTTGTAACTAGCAGGCCAAAAAAATAAAGTATTGAATTAAATAAACATTTAAATGTGAATTTTATTTGCAAAACAATTACAATTGTTGAAAGAAAAATTATGTTTGATGCCAACATTTCGCGTGCATTGCCACTAGCACTGCCCTGGGCCTAGTACAGGCAAAAGTCTATACCGTTCTCAATTTACTCCAAATTGAAGCCTCCAAACATCACTTTCACAGCAAAATATTACATAAATCAGAATGTCTTGGCACATTATATTGTCAATCGGATTGTCTGCCTCCTTAGTATGACCAGTATGAAGTAAATTGGTGTAATATCCTTCAAAAATTTTAATTAGGGCTAAAAAGAGAAAATGAGTATAAAATTGTTTACAAACACATAGCTAGCTCAGCAAACATAAACAAATTAAAAACACAATTACAAATTTCAAACTGGGAGGTGTACAAGGATCCAAACCCTTGTTTTCATATAACGAGCTCAGGGTTCTGCCATTAAGACTCTGCATGATATAAATGAATATTTTCACACATGTTAAAATAGTATTTCTATGTGAGGTGAAAATTTTATTCCTTGAAATTGTTATTATTTATACAGTACTGGGTTGCTGCACGAGTACCAGTCCGCAATCCGCAATACAACCGTAAACAACGAGGCTACACTAACTCTTCCCTTTCTGCTGCGGATTTCATCAACGCCAAATGCATCCTTTGTCAGAGCAGATTTTTGGTAGAAAGTTTTTAATGTATAAACTTTATTCCTGTACATTATATTTTAACAGGACCTCTATTACTGGAGGCATGTGGGACAAATTAGTACAATTAGTAAATGACCTTTACCAACAATTACTCAGGGTTCTGCCATTAAGACTCAGCATAATATAAATGAAACCTTTCTGGAAACATTAAACACACAAATGAAGGAATGCTCACCATGGCAAAAATTTAAGGTGAAAACCTGCAAAAGCGAATGGCTCACGAAAGGCATATTAATATCATGTGGGCAAAAAATCACCTGTTCAAAAAGTTAAGTCAACGCTACTACCTAAATGGCTAAAGTGAGATTATCTAAACAAAATTACACAAACAAACTGACTCATGTAATCAGACAGTCAAAAAAAATAATATTTTAAAGATAAATTTGATTTATAAAAAATATTATTGCAGGAAAACATGCAGCACCATAAATGAAGTTTTAAAGTCCAAAAACAATAAATATGTAACAAATGATAAATTCTTTACATTAAATGGTACCCACTGTACAGACAAAAGGGAAATAGTGGACCATTTCAATTATTTTACCAACATAGGTCATTGCCTTAATGTAAACTTAACACAAATTGGAAATGACCCAACACAATTTATTTTAAAAAATGCATCAAGTTTTTTGTACACCTACATATCCCGAGGAAATAATTAACATAGAAAAAAAGCAAATTCTAAGAAACTAAGTGGTTTTGACAATGTTGATCCATACATTAGTAAACAAGTTATACCACAAATTGCAAATAAACTTTCCCACATTTTCAATAATTCACTTCTGACTGGCATTGTGACCAGCAAACTAAAAATAGCAAAGGTTATCCCCTTGTACAAAACTGAAAACCCTGAACTATTCTCAAATTATAGAACAATTTCTATCCTTCCATGCCTCTCAAAAATACTGCAACGCCTAATGTACAATAGGCTTTACAATGTTTTAACAGAACACAACATAATATCAAAAAACAATATGGATTTAGGAAAATTATTCTACGTATATGGCACTAATTGATTTGGTTGATAAAATATCAAGTAACAACTGTAACATTAACCATAAAAAATATAACATAAGTGTTTTTCTTTCTCATTTTAGGGTTCAGTCTACAGTTGACTTTCCCATTGGTGCATGTTTATAAGAAAACGTGACCATCAAAAATTCTAAAACTTTTACCTGCCACTGCCATCGTCCCATTGAGGTGGCAAGTTTTGTCATTTGCAAAATGCCTAGATGTGCAATATATTTTAAGCTGTCCATTCTTACACATTGTGCTCCACCTACACAACAACCACCCTACTTAGCTAGTCTCCTGCATCTTTCAAATATCCCTAGGCAGCTCTGATCATCAATTTCACAACAGCTTCTTGTGCCCAGGGCTTCACGTTTGAAAACAACAGGCGAGTGATAAATCGCTTGTCTAAATATGCCAAATTAATTTAGGCGAGCAATTTGTTAGTTTTTTTTTACTGTGTGGTTGTGCCACCATTTACCATTTAATTGGTACTCGTTGGCTGTGACTTTTGTACAATTGAATAAATTTTTACTTTAGTAAACCCCATACTTTGCAATTGGTGAAACGGTTTTGAATTGCAACATGTCATCGATCACCGTAGGCGTAGCTTAGGCAAAGCCAGTGCCATAGCAGTGTACTGTGTCCGTGGTAGTGGCCATGATCCGGCACTGGTTTCGTGTGCGACTTCACTTAGGCAGTTTGAAAATTGCAATTGAGATTCACAAAATACGCCATGTATAAGAATCATATATTTAGTCATAAATGCAACTTAGTAGACAACACCAACATAAACTGGGGAGAAATGGCATGCTTCCACTGCATCATGATGCAAAACACACAACTCAAACTCAGTGCGCAAAAATATGAATTCGTCATCCGTACATGAAACAGTGAATGCATGTTAAGTGATACCGGATATGTGCGTCATGAATTTGTGGAAGTGGAACAATTATTAAAATTGTTGTTTTCAATGTTTAATCAACTTTTACACTCCATGTCAACTCATATGCGACTTCGGTAGCTCAGATCCACGGTATTATTTTTGATTCCCATTACAATGTAGTCGGTCAATCAGATCGTAGCGAAATATTGTTGATCTCTTATCTATTCCTGTACATGTATACGTGTATTTTATTCAGTTCAACATACATCATGTGACATTTAAATATAATACACATCGCTAGTCCAATCATTTGATAACTTTTTTACAAACCACGCAACCAGCGCATCATGGCTTCGATGGCGTTCTTGCAATCTTGGTGCAGCTGGTTACAATCGCCATCCCCGGTGACGGATGATATGTGAACTCCGTATATTGGAGCCCAAACACTGTGTTATAAAGAGGGTAGACTTTTCTAATGCATCTAATACTCAAGAAACTCCTTGTCAAGTCAAACACTTGCAGGCTGCGAGCAATTTTAGTAATTGACGCGAGAGATAAATCGCTCCCTAGATTACTGATATGCACAAGCGATAGGGAGCGAGAGCAATCGCTTGCCTCAAACATGATGCCCTGTGTGCCTAAAACAAAACTTAACTTGGGTAAACGTGTTTTCTCTGTCGCTGCGCCTAGGGTCTGGAATGAACTCCCATCACTTTGAAAACATCTTAAACTAGTAATTTTCCAAAAAAATCAAGACATTTATTCCAAATTGCATTTCCACCATAAATCTTCGGTTGTCCCTCATTCTGATAATGACTTTTGCACGTCCCTGTTCACATTTATGCTTAATGATTCTGTTTTGTTCCACCTATTAAAATCATCTAAAAATCCACCATTTCACTCAACAACTTCTACCAGGGGGCAGACCACAGTAGAGAATTGCAATGGTGGCCATGTTAATGTTTTGTCTAATTATAAGAAAACCTGAAAATAAAAAATTCTTAAACTTTTTCACAGCAACTGCCATCATCTCACTGACATGATCAACAGCTTTTATCAAAATCACATAATTCCAGCTCTTTTAAAATGCCCCCACGTGCAGTGCCCATCAATATTTACAAAAATAGCCACGTATTCATGCGCCCACGTGGCCCGTAGCAGAAAAATTCTCATAAATCCCTCCGCCAGTTAAACACTAAAAAATATGCACTGTTTCACAGCCAATAGGTTCTACAAACAAACGTGTGAATATTCCTGCTCAAAGGCACTCATGTCACATCTATATTAATTTATTATAAGTTCCCATTTTACAATTTCATACGCCCTATATTCGTGTGAAACAATAAACAGGAAGGTCAACTGTGGTCTCACCCCACCAGCAAATCTGGCAATGATTCAATCATCAATTCAAGCCAATTCCAATGGAAATGCCAATGTCCCTGCTCAAATGGCAAAATGCACTTATGTCAGATCATGTGAATTTTTAAAAACTTCCTATATACACCAACCCTACTATGGCTATGCCCTACATTCTTCTGTAACATACCAGGAAGTGTAAATGAAGCATGACATCTTTAGGGGCCTAGATATTTTGACAGGGTGTTGACAGCACGCTGTCACTGCTGCGTAGCCGCCACGGCCCACGGCGTCAGTCGTGTACCGCGTTCGCTGGTGCTAAATCAACTCACCTGACAACCTTTCTTGTGATGAAACCCTACAACAATTACATGCAGAACTGGTCCAGCAGTGTCACCTTTCTCAGACATCACAGCTAAAAGGTTTCTAAACTAATTTACAACATAACAAGTCACCAAACGGTTTCATTCCCTGGACAACAGGAAGTTGCGGCAGACCGGAAATGCATATTTACAAACAAACGTCCTATGTCACGTTCTCTCTGATTGGTCGACCTGTGGCCACCCTTGAAAGCTTAAGCAATCGTGAAACAGCTTGCATACTGTCCACGTTGTACTGTTGACACGCCAAAATGGGTTGCTATCTAGATTAATGGATCCGAAGGTCTCCTATTCGCAAGGTTAACAGTATATTCATTTTGTAAGTACGGTGTATTCGTATAGATAAAATGCATATGTCGTCCATAAGGATAGAGTTGCATGTCAACTTATTAGCCAAACATATCATTTTGAAACACCTTTCGTTTTATAAATCACGCCAGGCCCAGCCCCAGGACCCAGGTGTCATATTGTGTGTCATGTCCCACCGTCCAGGTAAGCTCAATGGTTACCTGTTCAATCATGCATTGGCAGTACGTGGCAGGTAGACGTCATAGTGATAAACTGGATTCCGAATACAACAGACGTGCCTCGTGCCCTCGTCTTTCTATCTTTATTTACTCCATATACAGTCTACTTATCGGGCTATCCGTCTACTAAGTGTAAGCCGATTACATGCTGCACATTCAACATGGTGTGTGGTATTTTGCCTTTTTTGATGTATATGTTGCCTTTGGGCGCATTTAGTTGATCTGTAGATTGCTAGATTGTGCACCCATCTGCGGATCGCTAGACTGCGCACACATCTGCCGATCTTCAGGCTTCAGTATGTTTACTCCAAACAGCCCCTTCATAGGCAAAATTGTCCGCCCCACTCTTCGTCTTTGGGGCGAAAGTCCACACCAGGTTTTACTAACTCGCCAATTTGGGCTTTCCGTAGCCAAATGGCTACGGAACTAATAACTTAAGTTTTAAAACCGATACACACTATAACCATTTCACATATGTATTCCGTGACATACAACCGACACTTAGGCGTCAAGAAACTGAAGAAATGTGCTGCAAATAATTATTTATGAGTACATTTATCGGTCACACAGAAAAGATTTCATAAATAGCCTCCATACTGTGCACATGATGTTGCCTTTGGGTCACATGATCAAACGCGATTTAGTGTAGAATGAGGTCAGAATGGGCCAGCAGCACAGAAATAAATAAAACACCTGTTAGTAAGTTAGTAGTTAGTAACTCTATGGCCAGCAGACGGCAATTCTTAGCGTGACCTTATATAGATCTATGGAAATCCCGTTTGCTATTCTCGCTCACAACAACATCCGGTTATATACAAACTTTGACAAGCACATGCGTTCTGACAAAAAGGTAATAATTTCACACTTTTACATGGTTATTGTCAGGTAACTTTAGTGATATACATATAAAAATGCATACAGACACGAAAGACATGTTTATTGCTCTAGCTGTTTATGGCGTTTTTGTAAGGTTTCACATTTCATGAAAATACTTAAGCTTTTGATGAACGAGATCTTCGCCCCTACTACAGCAACAGCCAGATAGAAAAAAATTGTAGGGCGATTGACTTTGCCTACCCCTTCCGTTCCGAACGTGCATCAATCACACTCTGCGATTGGCTTTGCAACCTACAGATAGCATATATATATCCTATATGGCGAACGTAAGTCTCGCTATCTTGTTTTAACTCTGGAGTCCACTGGCGACCTCATTTGTTTCAATGCCTGTGTAAAGAATAGGATTATATTTTGTTTTTTGGTGTACTCACCACAGAAATGCACACCAAACAGTGTTATTTTTTCTGATTTCAGACCAACGATGTTAAAGCTTTGTGAGAGGCTATATATATATATATATATATATATATATATATATATATATATATATATATATATATATATATATACACATATATATATAGTATATATATATATAAGAATGTTCACAGTAATCATTTAATAAAATTGATAGTTATTAATAACTGTATGATCGCTAGCACACTGACGACATAATAAAATCTATATGTATAAGCAAATCTGTTTACTTTACTCAAAACAGTCTGTTTGGGGGCAAGAGTTTTGTGGGCTTACATGCATTTAGACACCTAGTTAGGCATACATATTTACTATAACTTATAAGATTTTCAACTGATTCCACACATCTAAATGAGCAGTTTTCAAGATAGCATTCTAGCAAAAATAGTATGTTTTTAATATATGAAGCAATATCCATATATATATTTGTGTAATTATTTCAGGGACAATTAAATTGGGAAATTACATTTTTGACTCTTCAAGGTTGTCTGACACAGCCGTTGCTTCTTGTGATTATGCTTATTATATTTATAAGTTCTTGTGATTGTAGAAACTTTTAAGTATTTTATTTTGTCATTATTTACAATAATATTAAAACTGGTTCTGGAACATTTTTGTTACATGAATTACAATGCTTCTGCTGTGACTAAATCTGGTGGGTTATGGTTATAGAAACACACGTTTATGAAAATGCTTTGTGCGACCCTTTTCAATCTGCATACCATCACGGCCACTCTACACTGATTCTACAGAAACATTGCTACTCAATGTTAAAAATGCCACAGCACTGGACATTTTGTTGATATGTGGCGTCCCACAAGGATCTGTGTTGGGCCCTACATTGTATTATATGTACACCAAACCTATCAGAGATATTGTCGCTAGACGCGGTATGCAGTATCATTGTTATACTGGTGACACTCAAATCTACCTCACAGTTGAACGAGATGAACCCACTGAGGCGGCACTGATGAAGGTGGAATTGTGCGTAGCGGAAGTGAGTTAAAACTTAGCAGAGAAAAATCTGAGGCAATCATCTTCTTCCCAGCGAAGCAACATGACACTCTGCCATATGCATTACAGTAGCCAGCAATTTAATTCAACCTTCATCGTGTGTGTGCAGTTTGGGTGTGCTATTTGATAGCAACCTGAAAATGGAACACCAGATTGCCAACACTGTGAAAAGTTGCTACTATCAGATTAGAAATATTGGGCAAATTCAGCCACATCTGACTGAAGAATCATGCAAGACATTTCACCAGTTCACGCACTGGTGACATCACATTTAGGTTACGAAAATGCACTTCTTTGTAGTCTCCCACTGACGGTGCTGCAGCGTTTACAAAAGGTACAGAACTGTGCTGCTCGCCTCATTACCCGTACAAGGAAATACGAACACATTAACCCGTGTTGCAGCATTTACACTGACTGCCCATTCATTTGCGACCGATTTACAAAGTGCTTCTTTTTATTTATTGTGCTATAAAAGGTCAGACGGACCTGCCTGAGTTAATTAGCTACTGCCCCATTAACAAAACTCTATGATTTGCTTCACTGCCAGTGCTTTTGTTCGTACTGGTTTCACAGACTGTCACACGCGGTGATCGCCATTTCGCTGGTTACTCAGCCCTCCTATGGAATAATTTAACATCTTCTCTCAGGACAGTGAAATCAATACAAGTGATTAAAACACTTTTAAATACTCATCTTTTTAAACAAGTTTTTTTTATTATAACTCACCGATTATGGCATTTTATGTGCATTCATTAGATATCGTATATATTAGTTTCTTAGCATATTTATGGTCATTCTTTTAATTTCACTTCCATTACTGAACTTATTTAAACTATAGTTCTTAAGAATTGTTTTCTTTTAATTGTATTAACAGTTTTTATGGTTATATTCTTAGCGTATATATAAATGACTATATTTAAAGTAGCTTTTAGAATTGTTTAGCATATTTAATTTTGTTCGTAGTTTCATGATAATTTTCTTATTTTGACTTGTAGTACTGTACTAATTATATTTAAAGTAGTGTTATTGAATATTTTGACATGTTTATTTTGTTAGCATTTCTTTTTTATGTTTAACATTTGTGCAGACTATTCTTAGTATAATTCTTCTGCTAGCAACTTATGTAAAATCCTACTAATCATGTCATTTCCATTATGTAAAATGCCTAAGAGCAATCTTGATTGATCAGACGCTATATAAGTATTTTTTTTATTATTATAGATGGAGACCACCATTATAAGAATCACCAGCATATTACAGCATACAAGACAGTGAATAGAAAATAAATAACTATATAGTTCCAATGCTATTTACTGTCAATTATGCAACATGTTCTGCAAAAGTTAATCATGTCATGTTGTAATAACTATACATTCCACATGGTTAAATGTCCAATCACTTACAAGTGACAGTATACTGTAATACAAAAATGCTGTTTTCTTGAAAGGCAAGAAGAGAAAAAGGGAGGGATAAGGCAAACACTGAAAATGATGAAGAGTTACAAATGACCCCTCCCCACCGTACTCCTTTCAAACGTCCGCTCACTTCGTTCAAAAATGGACGAGTTACAAGCAAACATAAACTATATGCACGGGTACAGACAGGCTTGTCTATTTGCTTTTACTGAGATTTGGCTTGATGATAATGTGCAAGACAGTGATTTATTTACCTATGGGTTTGGAACACCCATTCGATTGGACAGAAACAAAGATGACACTGGAAAAGAACACGGAGGGGAGTATGCTTCTATGTCAATCGCAGATGGTGCAGAATGGTAATTGTTCGTGACACACTTTGCACGCCTGATATTGAGCTGCTGTCCATCTCACTTCAGCCCTTCTATCTGCCAAGGGAACTCCCCCAGTTATTCTTCACCCTTGTTTACATCCACCCACGCGCCAATGCTGCAAGTGCTACAGAACTTATTTCAAACCACATCAACAAACTGGACTCTATTTCTCCAGATGCTGTGAAATTTGTGCTGGGTGACTTTAATCACTGCCTTCTCGATAAAACATTGAAGACGTTTCATCAATATGTCACATGTCCAGTTCATCTGAACAAGACAATTGATCTTTGCAATGTGCCTGCAGCCTACACGTCTATAGCGTTACCTCCTATTGGATCAGCTGACCACAACTGTGTACTCCTCGCCCCCGTGTACAAACTGTGTACTCCTCACCCCCGTGTACAAACTGTGTACTCCTCACCCCCATGTACAAACTGTGTACTCCTCGCCCCCGTGTACAAACTGTGTACTCCTCACCCCCGTGTACAAACTGTGTACTCCTCACCCCCGTGTACAAACTGTGTACTCCTCACCCCCGTGTACAAACTGTGTACTCCTCACCCCCGTGTACAAACTGTGTACTCCTCGCCCCCGTGTACAAACTGTGTACTCCTCACCCCCGTGTACAAACTGTGTACTCCTCGCCCCCGTGTACAAACTGTGTACTCCTCGCCCCCGTGTACAAACTGTGTACTCCTCACCCCCGTGTACAAACTGTGTACTCCTCACCCCCGTGTACAAACTGTGTACTCCTCGCCCCCGTGTACAAACTGTGTACTCCTCACCCCCGTGTACAAACTGTGTACTCCTCACCCCCGTGTACAAACTGTGTACTCCTCGCCCCCGTGTACAAACTGTGTACTCCTCACCCCCGTGTACAAACTGTCTTTCATAGACATGAGCGGGTGGTGAAAACCGTGAAAAGCTGAACTGTCGATAGTATTGTTGTGCTACAGGACTGCTTTGACTGCACAGAGTGGCATGTGTTCTACGACACGTGCGAAAATCTGAATGAACTTGTTGATGTTATTTCATCATACATCTCGTTCTGCGTTGACTTTGTTATTCCAACCAAACAAATCACTGTTTTTCCCAATAATAAACGTTGGGTCACGACAGATCTAAAAGCTGTCCTAAATAAAAAGAAATATATACTGTTGTATGTTGTTACAAGTTGCATCTGTTTAACAGCTTTGGCCACTCTTCCACCTTTACTAATCGGAGCTATGCTTGTCTCCAATTTCCGCAGTAGAGAGTCCCCCGCTCCATAATTCAGCCTGTCAATGGCTGCCCAGGCGCGTCCCTTGACGGTGCAACTGAAGTTCCCAATTTTTTAGTAGAGAAGCACTCAACCCTCTATTTAGGCCCTCATTTCAGTTTGTGTTAAGACACAGTTTTGTTAACGCTAGTGCATTTCCCCCTAATTTTAGTTGCAGAATCTTTCTCAGTGTAATCCTGTCTCCACTGGTCATGTTGAGATAGTGGAGATTACCTGTCTGCAGGTACATTGATTTTTTTCCACCAGTTTCCTTTCCCACCTGAGCAGACTACAGAGGAGTACCTGCATATCTTGCAGTCACCTTCATAGCAATCCAATGTTGTCTCAATAACAGTGATGCTACCTTTCTTGCATTACCATTGTGCATTCTGTGCATGTCACTGTGTATTCTTTGGCACCTGACATTCACATCCAGAGCAAACATTTTCCTCTGCTCTTTTCGTTTGGCCCCTGTCGCCCCAGGAAACATTCACTCACTGAATGTAACCTTTATGACATTTCTAAATAAAGCTTCTTCTAGGTGTGTAGTGTCTGCTTGTCGGTCTACTTGTTCACATGGCATTCCTGTAACAGACCTGCCAGCCCATACTCCTTCAGCACTCTTCACATCCCCATCTGTGACGACATATCTCACTGCCACATTCTGTGAGCCAAATTGCTTTCCAATGTCTTTGCCAATGTCAAATTCAGATAGATTTTCGTCTGCTGTCAATGTTGCTATGCAGTTATCACACCCTGGACAGGTGACATCAAATCCTCTCCTTCAAAGTGAAGCCCCCAAGGTGCACAATTTATTCTGTATGTGTAGAGCCACAATATTCTGGCACAGTGTGCCCCTTCTGAAAGCCACATCTCCTCACATTTTTGGCTATTCGGAACTTCTCCACATCCTCACGTTTCTTTGCCATGCTGATATCTGTATCAGAGTCAAAAACTTTTACTATCTGACTGATCTGGGAGCAATCTGTCCAACTGACATTTAAGCAATGGACATAATTTTAGTGGGGTAGACCACTTGTCTGTCATGCTGCACAGCTACTGGCTGAGAGTTGATAGTAGAATGCATTTATACAAAGAACCAATACGGTTATTTGTGTAAACTGTACATTGCTGTCTTACCCATTGTAGGCTATTGGAGCTAACACAACATAATCCAGCATTAATCCAAATTGTAATAGAAATGTAATAGCTCAATCACTATTACATATAAAGTAATGTATAGTGCTAAAGACAACTATGAGTGTTCCTAAAGAAGCACGACCAAAGGGTAGACCTAGACAATAGTGTGCCATGGTAATAAAACCTAGACAATAGTGTGCCATGGTAATAAGACCTAGACATTAGTGTGTCATGGTAATAAGACCTAGACAATAGTGTGCCATGGTAATAAGACCTAGACAATAGTGTGCCATGGTAATAAGACCCAGACAATAGTGTGCCATGGTAATAAGACCCAGACAATAGTGTGCCATGGTAATAAGACCCAGACAATAGTGTGCCATGGTAATAAGACCCAGACAGTGGTGTGCCATGGTAATAAGACCCAGACAATGGTGTGCCATGGTAATAAGACTCAGACAATGGTGTGCCATGGTAATAAGACCCAGACAGTGGTGTGCCATGGTAATAAGACCTAGACAGTAGTGTGCCATGGTAATAAGACCTAGACAGTAGTGTGCCATGGTAATACGACCTAGACAATGGTGTGCCATGGTAATAAGACCTAGACAGTGGTGTGCCATGGTAATAAGACCTAGACAGTAGTGTGCCATGGTAATACGACCTAGACAATAGTGTGCCATGGTAATAAGACCTAGACAATGGTGTGCCATGGTAATAAGACCTAGACAATGGTGTGCCATGGTAATACGACCTAGACAATGGTGTGCCATGGTAATACGACCTAGACAATGGTGTGCCATGGTAATAAGACCTAGACAGTGGTGTGCCATGGTAATAAGACCTAGACAGTAGTGTGCCATGGTAATAAGACCTAGACAATGGTGTGCCATGGTAATAAGACCTAGACAGTAGTGTGCCATGGTAATAAGACCTAGACAATAGTGTGCCATGGTAATAAGACCTAGACAGTGGTGTGCCATGGTAATAAGACCTAGACAGTAGTGTGCCATGGTAATACGACCTAGACAATAGTGTGCCATGGTAATACGACCTAGACAATGGTGTGCCATGGTAATAAGACCTAGACAATGGTGTGCCATGGTAATACGACCTAGACAATGGTGTGCCATGGTAATACGACCTAGACAATGGTGTGCCATGGTAATAAGACCTAGACAGTAGTGTGCCATGGTAATAAGACCTAGACAATAGTGTGCCATGGTAATACGGCCTAGACAGTGGTGTGCCATGGTAATAAGACCTAGACAGTAGTGTGCCATGGTAATAAGACCTAGACAGTAGTGTGCCAAGGTAATAAGACCTAGACAATAGTGTGCCATGGTTATAAGACCTAGACAATAGTGTGCCATGGTAATACGACCTAGACAGTAGTTTGCCATGGTAATAAGACCTAGACAATAGTGTGCCATGGTAATAAGACCTAGACAATAGTGTGCCATGGTAATAAGACCTAGACAATGGTGTGCCATGGTAATAAGACCTAGACAATAGTGTGCCATGGTAATAAGACCTAGACAATAGTGTGCCATGGTAATAAGACCTAGACAATAGTGTGCCATGGTAATAAGACCTAGACAATAGTGTGCCATGGTAATAAGACCTAGACAATAGTGTGCCATGGTAATAAGACCTAGACAATAGTGTGCCATGGTAATAAGACCTAGACAATAGTGTGCCATGGTAATACGACCTAGACAGTAGTGTGCCATGGTAATAAGACCTAGACAGTAGTTTGCCATGGTAATAAGACCTAGACATTAGTGTGCCATGGTAATAAGACCTAGACAATAGTGTGCCATGGTAATAAGACCTAGACAATAGTGTGCCATGGTAATAAGACCCAGACAATAGTGTGCCATGGTAATAAGACCCAGACAATAGTGTGCCATGGTAATAAGACCCAGACAATGGTGTGCCATGGTAATAAGACCCAGACAATGGTGTGCCATGGTAATAAGACCCAGACAATGGTGTGCCATGGTAATAAGACCCAGACAATGGTGTGCCATGGTAATAAGACCCAGACAATGGTGTGCCATGGTAATAAGACCCAGACAGTGGTGTGCCATGGTAATAAGACCCAGACAGTAGTGTGCCATGGTAATACGACCTAGACAATGGTGTGCCATGGTAATAAGACCTAGACAGTGGTGTGCCATGGTAATAAGACCTAGACAGTAGTGTGCCATGGTAATACGACCTAGACAATAGTGTGCCATGGTAATACGACCTAGACAATGGTGTACCATGGTAATAAGACCTAGACAGTAGTGTGCCATGGTAATAAGACCTAGACAATGGTGTGCCATGGTAATACGACCTAGACAATGGTGTGCCATGGTAATACGACCTAGACAATGGTGTGCCATGGTAATAAGACCTAGACAATGGTGTGCCATGGTAATAAGACCCAGACAGTGGTGTGCCATGGTAATAAGACCCAGACAGTAGTGTGCCATGGTAATACGACCTAGACAATGGTGTGCCATGGTAATAAGACCTAGACAGTGGTGTGCCATGGTAATAAGACCTAGACAGTAGTGTGCCATGGTAATACGACCTAGACAATAGTGTGCCATGGTAATACGACCTAGACAGTGGTGTACCATGGTAATAAGACCTAGACAGTAGTGCGCCATGGTAATACGACCTAGACAATAGTGTGCCATGGTAATACGACCTAGACAATGGTGTACCATGGTAATAAGACCTAGACAGTAGTGTGCCATGGTAATAAGATCTAGACAATGGTGTGCCATGGTAATAAGACCTAGACAATGGTGTGCCATGGTAATAAGACCTAGACAATGGTGTGCCATGGTAATAAGACCTAGACAATGGTGTGCCATGGTAATAAGACCTAGACAATGGTGTGCCATGGTAATATGACCTAGACAATAGTGTGCCATGGTAATAAGACCTAGACAATAGTGTGCCATGGTAATACGACCTAGACAATAGTGTGCCATGGTAATAAGACCTAGACAATAGTGTGCCATGGTAATACGACCTAGACAATAGTGTGCCATGGTAATACGACCTAGACAATAGTGTGCCATGGTAATAAGACCTAGACAATAGTGTGCCATGGTAATACGACCTAGACAATAGTGTGCCATGGTAATACGACCTAGACAATAGTGTGCCATGGTAATAAGACCTAAACAGCAGTGTGCCATGGTAATACGACCTAGACAATAGTGTGCCATGGTAATACGACCTAGACAACAGTGTGCCATGGTAATACGACCTAGACAATAGTGTGCCATGGTAATACGACCTAGACAACAGTGTGCCATGGTAATAAGACCTAGACAATAGTGTGCCATGGTAATACGACCTAGACAGTAGTTTGCCATGGTAATAAGACCTTGACAATAGTGTGCCATGGTAATAAGACCTAGACAATAGTGTGCCATGGTAATAAGACCTAGACAATGGTGTGTCATGGTAATAAGACCTAGACAATAGTGTGCCATGGTAATAAGACCTAGACAATAGTGTGCCATGGTAATAAGACCTAGACAGCAGTGTGCCATGGTAATACGACCTAGACAATAGTGTGCCATGGTAATACGACCTAGACAACAGTGTGCCATGGTAATACGACCTAGACAATAGTGTGCCATGGTAATACGACCTAGACAACAGTGTGCCATGGTAATAAGACGTAGACAATAGTGTGCCATGGTAATACGACCTAGACAGTAGTTTGCCATGGTAATAAGACCTTGACAATAGTGTGCCATGGTAATAAGACCTAGACAATAGTGTGCCATGGTAATAAGACCTAGACAATGGTGTGCCATGGTAATAAGACCTAGACAATAGTGTGCCATGGTAATACGACCTAGACAATAGTGTGCCATGGTAATAAGACCTAGACAATAGTGTGCCATGGTAATACGACCTAGACAATAGTGTGCCATGGTAATAAGACCTAGACAATAGTGTGCCATGGTAAGAAGACCCAGGCAATAGTGTGTCATGGTAATACGACCTAGACAATAGTGTGCCATGGTAATACGACCCAGGCAATAGTGTGCCATGTTAATATGACCTAGACAATAGTGTGCCATGGTAATACGACCTAGACAATAGTGTGCCATGGTAATAAGACCTAGACAATAGTGTGCCATGGTTATAAGACGTAGACAATAGTGTGCCATGGTAATAAGACCTAGACAATAGTGTGCCATGGTAATATGACCTAGACAATAGTGTGCCATGGTAATAAGACCTAGACAATAATGTGCCATGGTAATAAGACCTAGACAATAGTGTGCCATGGTAATAAGACCTAGACAATAGTGTGCCATGGTAATAAGACCTAGACAATAGTGTGCCATGGTAATAAGACCCAGACAATAATGGTCCATGGTAATAAGCTGGATTATTATAGGGTGGAAAAAAATGAAATAAATGTGGTAAAATGTTCCTACTTTCTGTTTCACTTGTTCATAGCACATTATCTGTAAAGTTATACTTTTTTCATGCATTTATTGTTTTTTCAAATAAAGTAATATCTTCTAGGCATCTTTATATATGATATAGTGCTTAGTAAGATTGGTCATATTTTGTATATTGCAGGAGTTCAGCCATGGTGATTGGGCTAGGTTTTCTGTTCGGCCTGGTTTCCATGGCAACATGTGTTGCTATGACAACAGCTTCTGCCGGGGACAGGTCATGGCTGTTTCACAGATGCATGTGGAATTGCAAGGAACATTCTTGCACGGGTAAGTGACATTCAGGTCAATAAAGAACTAAAACCTCAAGTCAAGCAGCCTGGCTAGGAAAGAGCATGGCAGAACTGTTACAACACACATAGTCGAGGGAGGGAGGGAGGGAGGGAGGGAGGGAGGGAGGGAGGGAGGGATCGGTCGGTCGGTCGGTCGGTCGGTCGGTCGGTCGGTCGGTCGGTCGGTCGGTCGGTCGGTCGGTCGGTCGGTCGGTCAGTCAGTGAGAGAGAGAATGAGTGAGATGTACTTGATCCAACCCTGACTTGTGTGTTTGTAGACCAGAAGGGGTTTGAGATGTCCCAGCCCTGGTACATGCGCTGGCTGCAGTGGAGTTGCATGGATGAGTGTGACTATATGTGTATGTGGCACACAGTCAGCACCCTGCTTCGGGAGAATAACAATGTGCCACAGTTTCATGGCAAGGTCAGTCTAGGAGGTTTTATATATATATATAATAAAACAGTTTGTGGTTGTGTATGTATGTGACGTCATATCTCCATCAGTTTCTTATGGGGCTGACATTTTGTAGGCGTGCCCAGGGGCTAACAAGGATGGTTTTCACAATTTTCTAAATTCTGCTAGGAGTGGGGGTCAACATTTCAAAAAGGCTGTAATGGAAGTTGAAATTAAATTAATTTGTTAATTTCTATGTCATCGTAGAGATAATCATGTTGCCTATCTATTTGTCGCATATTCAAATTGGTATGAACATGAAATATTTTCATAATTAATGATATGATTTGAAACAATTTTTCTATTCTGTACATATAACCTACAATATTCTGTCTGTCACACTTTTCATGTCTTATGATTCCAGTGGCCATTTATCCGTCTCTACGGCATACAGGAGCCTGCCTCTGTCATCTTCTCTATTTTAAATGGTCTCCCTCATATTTATATGATACTCAAGTTTCGACGCAGTGTTTCCTCCAAGGCACCTATGTACATCGCGTGGCATCTCTATGCTATGGTGAGTCTTTCTACACATTGCTGCCCTCAGACTTGAAGTTAGACTCAGTTAGTTACATTATATTGATTCCAATTCAAATTACACACTGATTACAACATGTACCAATTCCAATTCCAGCTCAAAAATATCAATTCAAAATTACAATTATCAATTCCATCCCAAAATAACAGTATGCAAACATAGTTATTTGTGGTTGACAATGACCAATACGTATTCGTGTTGGCAAATGTAAATTTTTTTTAGTGTTTGTAGAGTTAAAATATGTGTGCACATAATACTGTTTAATGTGTAGATTTTTTATACTAAATGAGGTGCAGTATTTATTGTATGTGGCAAAGTATTTGAGACTTTGTTTCGCAAATTCATGTAGACCTTGATTGTGTGCATGTCATATTGTAAATTTTTCTTAGGATTGTGAATACTATTGTTTTGATCAAGCAGTATGACCACAGTTATCTCTGTTTGTTTTCAGGCTGGTTTTAATACTTGGTTCTGGTCATGTGTGTTTCATGCAAGAGACAAACCTTTTACTGAGGTAAGCAGTTTTTACTTTGCACTTCTTATAGGGCAACTATACGGTACTTTTTATGTGGAATAGATTACATTAAATCATACATCAACATGAAGTGTCTGCTTTGCTTCAAATGGTATCATAACATTATTTGTTTGAAATCTTGATGTTTACTAATACCTCACTTGTAAGAAAAAATGGGCAAACATTTGTAAATGAAACACTAAAATATTTCCTGATCACACTTAATCACTGTACTAAAAGCTGTGCATAGTGATACAAAACACAGAAAATGTTACATAAATTAAGATGCCCTCTCCGGGATGCCACTCATTGCCAGTGTACCATCCTTGAGAATTTCTTTAGCTGAACCCCTAAGTACATTTAAGACTTGTCAAAACGATACCATTTTCAAGTTGATATATACCTTCTTTAATGTGTAAAACATGCATTGTTCCATAATATGGATTAATTTGGTTCATAGATTAATGATACCTCTCAGTGTCCTTTATCGGTAGATCACTTTTTGAGATGTCAAAATATATACCCTTGACATAGACAGATCCAGAACCTAAAAAGGGGTGTGCTCAGTCGCCAATTTCACACACACGCACGCACGCACACACGCACGCACGCACACACACACACACACACACACACCCACACACGCATACACCCATCCATGCACGCATGCACGCACGCATGCACACACACACACACCACTAGGAGTCCCCCTCTTGTAGGTAACCTCTTCTTCAAATGCCCTAATCTGACAAACAAGAGGTGAGATGAAAACAAAATCCGGCCGAAATAAAGGGGGGTGCCCGGGCACCTGATGAACACCCCCTGGATCCGCCCAATCTTGATTACCCAAATAAATTTTATATGTGATTGAAATGATAGCCCAAATGTGTTGCGTGTATTAACGGGCATTGAATACAGAAAACACACCCATAAAACATTTGTCTCAAGGGTGGTTGACGGCAGTATATTGGGTGGCCCCTGGGAGGCCGTATCATACACAACACGGTTGTGCAGGTGACCTACTGTAAACAGATGCTTTCTGTGTGACTTCCAGCTGATGGACTACTGTTGTGCCTTCGCGCTGGTGGTTGTGTCGTTCTACATGCTCTGGCTCAGGTACTCGTGGTCGAATTAGTTTTATTCTTAATGGTACATTGATCTGATATAATGTTCTTGACACTAGAATAAATATGATTGTGTTGCACCACCTGCCATATTGCATTTAATATGATATGTCCAAAACGTTTATTTAGTTTGACCAATTTGCATTGAATCCAACTCTTTACTGGCTACTGCAAAGCCAAAGGCATGATGTAATCTGTTCAATGTTAAAACATTTTATAAAACCTTTTTCCATGTAAGCGCCCATGAAGCAGACCATGAAACTCCCATTAGAAACACACTACCTAATATATGTGCACCCCTTTTTCACAAGTGAAATTGTGCAGAAAAAATATTTTTTAGAAGTGAAGGCAAAGAACACCAATAAACTGCTGCTGGTGGTGCCACCTAGCAGACTCTTGAAATAAATCTGCGTTTAACCGGTATTTATATATTTTATCGCTTGCCCTCTTTTGGCAAAGTGTGGGAGTTTGAATATTCATTGTCGGTTCACCACACATCCTGCAGTGTGCAACGATGTTCTCTCACTGGCACCATTGTCTGTTTAACATCACTCAAAGAATCAAGTGGTGTCCGTCTGATATTTGTCTGGCGTGAACCAACAAACGAGCTCTCTGTCTCACGTGGTCTTGTTGTGTGTCGATCAAGCATTGGTCGGTTTGGTAAATGAGCTTAATCTGTGTCTTTGCTAAGTCTTGTCTGGTGTACAGTTGCATGTGCGTGACATGCAGTTTGTGCGTCTACAAACCAAGCTTTTGCAATCATACACTGGGAACGCACGTCCACTGACGTAATGGGGGTGAGCGAAGGGGGCAAATGCCCCAAGTGGCACATTTTGGGGGGGCGGCACTTTTTACTTAAGCAACATTCATTCATATTTATACGTTTTGGTCTACACAAATTCTGAACACATCGCTGTTATATTGCTTAAATATTGAAGTAATCATGCTTGAATGCGTCAAATGTAATTCAATTGACATTAGCCAATACTGGTGTACGTAACACTGTCACTAGCAATACCTATTCCATTACTATTACATTTTTGGGGGGGCGACATTTTTTACTCTTGCCCCCGACGGCACTTGGCCTCATTATGCCACTGCGCACGTCTGCTTGGAAATATATGGTATCTAGATAGTTACTTTAGAATTCTTTTTATTTAATCAAGGATATGCAGAACTCCCTTAAATATTGAAAGGGCCTTTTTAATTTTGACATATGTAGTGTTGGTTTATAACATTTTATTATGTTCTGTATATTCCACACCAAACGTTTCATATAATCTTACATTTATTTAAATGTATTTGTATATTTTATATCTCCCTTGTACAGTTTTATCTATAAATACATATATTTTAATCATATATATTTAGTAACAGTGCGATGTGAAGCACCATACAGCACTCTGTGAATATGACGCTATACAAATTTTTTATTTTATTAATATTTTTGAAATTGTGGTCAGCTCTGCTTTAATCTGTTACCACTATTCAGATGAATTCTGTGGCATTTCAGGGTTCTGGGAACTGAGAACTGGCTGACAGTGGGGGCCGTCTCAACGTTGTTTGTATCTCTATTCATCTACCATGTACGGTATCTATCCCAGGGAAGTTTTGACTATGGCTACAACATGAAAGCCAACATCACCATAGGTAGGCTCTGTCAATGCTCACTTGCCACATTTGTTTGGTAGAAATCCATATTTTTTACTAAAAATTCTGTATAAAGCTACACAGATTCATATTAATTTTTATTTCACCAACTGGTAGGTCCCAGGTTATAATTCAATAATGGTGGATTGGACTGCGTATTGCTGAGTGAGATGCTTCTTTAGTAAAAAAATAAATAAACAGTTCCTTGAGAGTGTTTGACAAATGTGTTGTTATCTTGTTCTGAATTTGTCATGGAAAAGGTCTTAATTCTTCGAATTATTGTTCTTTAAAAAGACGAATCTATTTATAGCAGCATTCGCCAATAATTTATTAAATAAAAATTTTTTTGGTAACTAATATTGCCACATGCATGTTTGATATAATGTGGTATTTTATTCTTATTTTAGATAAGTATATGCTTTGCACATGACCTGGTTTTAAATTATCATTATCTTATTTAACTGAAGTTGTGACTTACTACTTTTTATATTTATTTGTATTAACATTTAATATGATATACATATAATTCATATCTACTATGTTTACTGAGTAAGAATGACTATTGTATGGATGTAAACTTTTTATTTTTTACACTTGTATTTTTAGCTCGTCTTAACAGGATCTATATTCTGGAGATATGGCGCCATTAAAATAAAAGTCAGTATTATTATTGTTGTTGTTATATTATGCTAAATCTGACCACCCTAAAGTTGCACACATCCTGATGTAGCTAATGTAACTGTCTATATTCTTGTTGTCTTCTGTCGTAGGTCTCCTTAACTGTGCCTGCTGGCTCATGTGGTGCTTCCTCAACAGACGGGAGCAACCCTACGTGTGGAAGGCGGCCACTGTGTCCATCTCCATCCTCCTCCTGCTCTCCCTAGAACTGGGAGACTTCCCACCCTATCTGTGGACCTTTGATGCCCACTCCCTGTGGCACGCGGGGACGGTTGGCTTACCCTTTCTCTGGTACAGGTGAGTGTATTCACAGCAAAGTTTGCTAAATACCCCAGTAATAATCTTACTGTAAGTAAGTAACATTGTCATGCAGTGAACAGTTAGGCAACTTAAAAAAACAGTAGTTCCATAACAATTCACCTCGTGACACTGCATATGTCAATTTCAACCGACAATTAATGGGTGGGTCTTGACCCCTTCCCTTTAGCCTTGACCCTCCCCTTTAGCCTTGTCCCCTTTAGCCTTGACCCCCTCCCCCTTTAGCCTTGACCCCCTCCCCTTTAGCCTTGACCCCTTCCCCTTTAGCCTTGACCCCCTCCCCTTTAGCCTTAGTACACTTTGTACTAATAGGTAAATGTAGTGTATTGCGGTTAGAATACAGAACTCTCAGTCAAGAGAATCCTGCTGCCATTTCAAAACTGGCAATTCCGTTCACCCCACATTGCCACAGTTCACTAGTCTGTATAAGAAGTCGAGTTGACGTTGGAATGGACAGTTCTGCCAGAGGGTGAAGTGTAAAGTGCTTTGAACAGTCCCAAGCACTGGATACCGCGCTATGTAAGAACAAACCTCTTTTCAATTGTGAACGGCTCCTAATGTACAATTAAGTAATACTGCAACTTGTATTTTATATCTGTAATAAAATGTTCATGTAGCTATGTCTACATTGTCTACATTGTCATGGAGCTATGTCTACATTGTTTACATTGTCATGGAGCTATGTCTACATTGTCATGGAGCTATGTCTACATTGTCTACATTGTCATGGAGCTTTGTCTACATTGTCTACATTGTCATGGAGCTATGTCTACATTGTCTACATTGTCATGGAGCTATGTCTACATTGTCTACATTGTCATGGAGCTTTGTCTACATTGCAGTTATGTAATAGACGACTGCCAATATATGATGAACCAGCAAGACAAGCAGCTGAAATCAAAGACTCCCAACACCAACGGCACGTCAGCCACTGGTGACACAGGCAGTGTCGGTGTCGGTGACGCACATGCAAATGGTTTCAGTACGACAGAGACAGACATTGGTCACAATGTTCCAACAGCAGCAACTAACTATAGAGATCGTGTCAAGTTGTCACACAGACCAAGGAAAACCTTCCTGCAGTGAACAACTATGATCAGGAGGTGACACTGACAAACACCTTCCATAACAAACATCTGAAAGGACAAATCTGCAATGAACAAACAAAGAGAAACGACTAACAAACCTGTTTGTTTGGTTGAAATTCTTATTTTGGACTTGAAATTTTGTATTAATCCATATAGCATTTTTCCTTGGTTCATCGACCTATAACATTCCTATTCCAAATGAATGTCACCCTCTATTAGGCTACGACATATGCCAAATATATGATATGATATAATATATATAAATATATATATATACATAGATGTATATATGTATATGTATATATATATATATATATATATATATAGATATATATATATATATATATGTATATATTTATATGAAATGACAAACTTATAATTTTTTATATATATATATATATATATATATATATATATATCAGGTAAAATCCACTAGGTTTTGCCGGAAATCTGCCTAGCATCAAAATTAGTTGTGGTTCAAAATTTTTTGTTTGTCATTTGATATTATAGTTGTTTGATGAACACAAGAAAATATGGGCTTAATCACAATTCAACAAATCCACATAAAATAAGATACAGCTGTCTACCTCTCAAAATAATGTTATTTTTTACAGGAAATCTTTACAATGTGGCCGATCTGGACTACCTTTTTACAGTGAACAAATGATGCTAAGATACAACATATAGACAGTACTAATCAGGCGACAACCTTTCTTCAGCGAACGAATGGTGCCAAAATACAAGATGGTAATGAACAAGTGATTACCTCTCTACAGCGAACAGTGGATGCCAAGTCACTGTACCTGTTCCATGAACAGAGGAAAGAAATACCTCCTTTCTGCTGCAGACCAGTGATGCCAAGCCAGAACCTTTCTACTGCAGACCAGTGATGCCAAGCCCATCCGAGGGTCAGTGATCATAATGGAGTGTACAAGTGAATCCTTTGAAATCACTGCCATTAGTGGAAAGCGTGTGATGTACATGCAACTATTTGTTGTTAAGATGTTCATGTTTTTCACTGTTTGCTGAAGATGTCTAATTTCTGTGTGATATGGTACGATCGCATTACATAAATTCTTCTATTGTATATCGTCGGAATTGTATTATATTAAGGAAGAATGCTGTAACATTCCAGATGCATCATGTGGGGATTAATGGTTTTTTATTGGTGCAGTGCATATTATATCATGTTAAGACGATGGACATTTGACTATGGTTCCATTTGTAGGCAGCTATACATATTGCTATGGTTCCATTTATAGGCAGCTATACATATTGCTTTTATGAGTACTTGATATTCAAGTATATGTTTGAATCTCAGCCAGAAAAAAATTCTTTCAGCCACCTTGCCTTTCGAGTGTGCTCTCATGCTCAGTGGCATATCTGTGTGCAGACACCTTCAAATTATACTTTCGTTTTGTTTTTTATAATTTGAAAGTGATTTCAGGACGTTTTGTTCATGCTAAAAAAATAACACCAATTTATGTGTTAGTGACTGTTACAGTTGTTTTTAACAAAGCATTGCAAAGCAGATATGTTAATGAGGCATTGTTATGTTTATGTTACTATGACAAACCAAAGTGTTGCTGTGTCATATTGCTTGTTCTGTTGTGATATGTTGCTCAAAACTGTTCTTGTACAGCCTAGTGTTACTTGATCATAGAGTGTGTTTTATTTGGGTTTCATGTGTGTTACAAGTTCCCACTGATGGACATTTCACAGTTGGTCATTATGCATTATTGAGCTGTTCATGCAGACATGGCGTTTTTTGGTCCAACCACCTCCCCCTCCCCCTCCCCCGCTCTCTCCCTCCCCCGCTCTCTCCCTCTCTCTCTCTCTCTCTCTCTCTCTCTCTCTCTCTCTCTCTCTCTCTCTCTCTCTCTCTCTCTCTCTCTGGCATTTATGAGAGCAATGTGTTAAAAAATCTTCCTAAAAATCTCCCATGTAGTAGATCTAGGATTGTATACCACAGTTACATCAGGATAATGTGTCATACCCAGGATGTCTTCCCATGGACATTTCCTTAGGAGGTGTAATGGTTGGTTCAGTTTCAAATGCTCAACCAAATTATTTCACTTCCATACGTCTGCGATGACGTCATCCTACCAGGACATCATCGTTATTAGTATTGACAAAGCTATCTTGTTAATATTGGCCAAAGTCTAAATAGGAAAATACAATTTTGGGCCATGAAAAAAAGAATTATATGATCATAAATGTTCAACCAATTTGTTTTTAATGTTAGTGTCATCAGTGCCTTGTACAGGACATGTACTTGTGTGTAAGACAGTTGATGCCAGGTCTTTCTACCCCAGCGAATGACACACATGTCCCTTCTTTTCACAGGGGTGTCATTTGTTGATACAAACATATCATGATGCTCGATAATTGGGTGTAGGGGTAGAAAGTAATTAGGTGCTGAAACAAAGATAGCTAGGGTTACAACACCTCATGCCAATAAAATCCAACTTTATGGATATTCATAATTATATTATTGATAACTTATCCATAAGTAAGTACACACTTATTAAGTGTGTACTTATACATGGGGAGATGTGTCTGCTTAAGGTGATTAAGAACTAAACATGTTTGGTTTTCCTAAAGTTATAACAATTTATTAAACACCACACCATGATAGATATCACGTAGATATCTTAAGGAAACAGAACTTTTAGAACTGTTTGTGATTATCCCTGTAGGTGGTGGAATTATATATATCCAAGAACAGCATAAACGCAATATGCATTAATGAATTATAACCTAGAAAACTGACACAGTGATATTGCTCAACTACAAATGTTGTTATTGATGTGTTGTTTCACAGTATATATTTAGCATTGTTTATATGAGGACACATCAATGGGTATTTTCTGCCATCTGCCTTGGTTGAAAGCATGGGTCCTATTTGTTAGCATATTTTCATGTGGCCTTCGGTAACGTAATCATTACAGTTATACACACGTATAGAGCATAAGAGAGCAATCAAAAGTTACCTCTTGTAATAGTTATAATGAACTTCCACAGTGCCTATATCCTCAGGAACCTAAGCTCAGAGGTGCAACAAACCAGAATCGGTGATGCTTGAATTAAGGGTGTTATTGCTGGATGCTTTTATACTTTGGGATGCTCTCAGAATGACATGGTTAAGGTGATGAAATACGACGTGTTCAGCCCATTATGGTGAGTCGTACTATAATACAAGTTTAACTGCCTCTTACTCTGGAGGGTATTAATTGTGAAAGCATCTTATTGTCTTGTCAGTGATTGTAACTTACATTCCAAAGGAATTATGCGGCTAGGATTTATAACCTTATGTATTGGTTGCTGGTATATATATATATATATATATATATATATATATATATATATATATATATATATATATGATGTTAACCCTTATATTTCTTTTATTGTAAACACTGTACTTTGTATTATGTTACCGTGTAGCAATATTGACAACGGGAAATGGGTTTATATTAATATTCCACTGGAATGGAAACATTGTAATTAATATTAAAAAAAACAAATCACTGCTTCTGTTATATATATATATATATATATATATAGGTAACTTAACAAATTGATGTGTGTGCGTGCGTGCGTGTGTGTGTTAATGTTACGTTAACATGTGTTAACATATAAACCGATACATATCTGATTGCATGTTTTTGTCTGTGAGAATTGTGTTCATTGCTGGTGGTGTTTTGTAAGTTTTATCATTAAACATTTTAATTCAAAAGAAGTGTATTGGTTAGTTTGTTCTTTTCTAAGTGGTGTGTGTGTGTGCGTGCGTGCGTGCATGCGTGACACTGTGTGCGTGACACTGTGTGTGTGTGTGTGTCTGTCTGTCTGTCTGTGTGTCTGTCTGGCTGTCTGTCTGTGTGTCTGTGTGTGTGTGTGTGTGTGTGTGTGTGTGGTGTGTGTGACACTGTGTGCGTGACACTGTGTGTGTGTGTGTGTGTGTGTGTGTGTGAGCGCGCGCGCGTGCACACACACACAGAGTCAGCCACAGAACTTCAGGATTGCCTAAATGCAGTATCTCATTATTGTAAATTATGGTCATTACAACTAAGACTAAAGTTTTAATCTTCTCAAAAGGCAAAACCCGTAAAATTCCTACATTCTCTTTCAATGGACCATACCTCAATGTCTGCTTTGACTATGTTTATCTTGGTGTCAACATGAGTTATAATGGAAGGTTTGTTCTTGCCCAGCAAATGCAATACGTGCAAGCTCAGAAAGTTATGTATAGTTTGATTAAAAAGTCACAACAATTACTTCTTCCAATTGATATATTTAAAATATTTTATCATACTGTTGTACAATTTTTTTTTGTGGTTGTGAAGTATGGGGGTATGAGAATTATGATATCATTGAAAAACTTCACTTGGAATTTTGTAGAATGATATTACATGTCAACAAATCTACTTGTAAATGTATGACATATGGCGAACTAGGCAGATCACCACTAGTGATACAAATTAAGCAAAGGATGGCTAATTTTTGGATCAAGCTAGCACAAGAAACAGATTTAAGTTATCAGTGATAGTGTACAGATTATTACTCAACTTAAATTATAACAGTGAGCATGAATCACCTTGGATAAAAAGTGTTCAAAATATTTTGCATGAAAGTGGTCTTTCTAACGTTTGGCACTTTCCTAATGTCGTCAATCACAAATGGCTAAACAATTGTCTTAAAAACCAGACTTCATGACGAATATATTCAACCATGGTCATCAAATGTACTTCACAATGATAAATGTAGTAAATAGAGATTATTTAAAGAAGTATTCGAGTTTGAATCATGCTTGACATTGTTACCGGAGAGATTAAGAATTCTGTTCACTTAATTTAGGCTGGGTAACACAAAACTGCCTATTGAAACATCCAACCTGCTCTCGTCTTACTGCCGTGTCCCGGTCACGGCTTGTGAGAGTGGAGGTCGGTCTCGAGACAGCGGCGAATTAAGACTTAGATCCACTGACTAAACTAGCGCTAACACTTATCTACCCACTGTGACATGGCGGTCACCACCGATGCCGTGATGGGCATATACATTTGCCAGAACGCAGTCACGAGGCCTAATACCCACCCGCCTTCAATTGGCAAACATCGTCAGCAACTAGATTGCAGGGATGGACGCGTGGTTCATATTTCATGGCCAGTTGCTGTATGTACATGTGTCTGTATGTTCATGTGTCTGTATGTACACGTGTCTGTATGTACATGTGTCTGTATGTACATGTGTCTGTATGTTCATGTGTCTGTATGTACATGTGTGCTAGTAGTAGTCTCCTGCGACCTTTGAAGCGATTATCCTCTAGCATGCTAAGATTGGAAACCGGTAAAATTGTACGTCTGGATCTGCCCCTGAAATGGCTATGGAAATATTGAAAGAAGTATGTTTTCTCACCTAATGAAAATAGATGAACTAGAGGACACGAAGTAATGTTAGTGAATGTCAAGGAATTGTTGAAAATCGACATTATTTAATCTATGTGGCCCACACGTCTCATATGTCAGTCAGTTTTGTTTTAAACATATCTACACAATTGGCAGTTGACACCGAACCTAAGTCGTTGTTTCTCGGGTACTTGTACATTCCTTTAACTCAGAATCAATATTATTAATCTTCGTAAAAAAATTAGCTTGTCTCCGTCCTGATATGGCCTTCATGCGTGTAGAGGTTTATGTGAAATAGAAAGTTAGGCATGACAGTTGAGTTTGCATATATGCATATACAACTAGTTGTTTCTCGCTGCATTTCATCCTTTTTATGAGCCGGCACTTATTTGTAACATGGTGGTATACATTCTAGCATCCAGTCGTATAGTTTCCCTCCAAGTCTTCGTATCCTGTACATACGTAGTTTCCCAACATTGAACACATTTACCATTTTCCTTGCTCTCTGGTGAGATGTCCCGTAGTGTGGACATTCCTGGGGTTTGTTACACTTACCTACGTCCAGTACAAACCTTTTTTACACCTGCAACCACTGAATAACTAACTCTGGCGTTGATTCGGAGTCTCAGAAACGAGTGCCCATCTTGATTGCTGTATATATATATAATTCTGAAACGTTTACATCACCATATCATTGACATGCTGATCGAGTTTATCCAAAATTAGACGTTTCTAGCTGTTGTAAAATGCCTGATGCTTGTCAGTGTTTACCCACGTGTGCACCAATTACGGCACACACGTGTCTAGTGAAAAAATAATCACAAATACCTTCCGCCTACTAAAATCATCTAAGAATCAACCATTTCACCTTCAACAGTTTCCACCAGCAAATCCGGCAATGTCCCTGGTCAAATGCACTTATGTCAGATCATACGAATTGTTCAATCTTCCTATTCCCATACTTACTATGCCATACATTTGTACGTAACACACCAGGAAGTGTGAGGTATGACCTCCACCGGTTTAAGGCATGACCTCCCTCGGACGTGTAGACATACAGTAGATAAACAAACAAACATATACAGAGACAGAGAAGCGCGCGATAACACACACTCCCTCCCTCCGTCACTCCCTCCCTCATTTATTAACATTATTCCGATATATTGCTTTAATCAAGGTTTGTAAATACCGATGAAAAGTGAACACGCACATTGTAGGCACATCAGTCGCTCCTGCTTACAAGCACCAAGAAATGGGACCTTCGCTTGGATTTGTTTCCTCTTCGCTGTGGCTTGGACAATTGTCAGATCGGAAGCGAAACAATTTTCAGAAGAACCCGCCAGCGAACATACCGGTGTGTCATGAATTGAAAAGTAAAAGCAGACAAGCGGTGAAAGCAATGACACATTACGTAACGGTGTCAGCACTACTTTTTTCGTATGCAAAAACATCTCAATTGTACTGTATTTCTATGATCACTCTTGGTTTTTATTTGGTGAGAGCTTGTGATGACGTCGCACCAAGAAAGTTAGAAACGTTTACGAAGTTTGCTGGCAGGTTCTTAGAATTCACAAATGCTCTTCGTAATCCGGCAGATTCGTTATCTAGATGAAAGATAACTAACCATATTTGGTATCAGTGTAAATGGGAAGAAAATTTCATACACGTATTAGTCAAAAAGCATGTAATCGGAAAGTATTCTGGCCATGGCCTGTACGACCGAAGTAGTCCATGCTCTACTGCAGACAGCCACTGCTAATCAATGATTGCATGAGTATTCTGGCCATGGCCTGTACGACCGAAGTAGTCCATGCTCTACTGCAGACAGCCACTGCTAATCAATGATTGCATGAGTATTCTGGCCATGGCCTGTACGACCGAAGTAGTCCATGCTCTACTGCAGACAGCCACTGCTAATCAATGATTGCATGAGTATTCTGGCCATGGCCTGTACGACCGAAGTAGTCCATGCTCTACTGCAGACACCCACTGCTAATCAATGATTGCATGAGTATTCTGGCCATGGCCTGTACGACCGAAGTAGTCCATGCTCTACTGCAGACAGCCACTGCTAATCAATGATTGCATGAGTATTCTGGCCATGGCCTGTACGACCGAAGTAGTCCATGCTCTACTGCAGACACCCACTGCTAATCAATGATTGCATGAGTATTATACAACTCCAGGTTCGTGCTGCAGAGTATAACTCGAAATATGTTCCGTTGTGCGTTGTCAGTCCAACATTTCTTTAAAAGGCTATGGTTATTCAAACATATGATAAACTAAACATAAGATAAGCCACAGGTAAATGTTTCTATATACGAAGAAGTAAACAACACAAACACTTGCTTCCGTTTCTTCTCAAAGGTTGACATACCGCATCGGTTTTAATAAAAGAATAATCCAGAAAAAAAACTCGTTCAACCTGTCACGCTTCCAGCCAGCAGAAAACCAGTTTCGGTAGAAATGTAACTGCGAATTGAAAGAAAGAATTCGCCATGTTGGAGTTTTGTAATCTATGTACACATACATTGTATGTTATTCAATGTAATGAATGTGCCTGGGTGCCAGTTTGTATACACGTAGAATAGTACTGTACTTATATTGATATATGCGCCAGAAAGATTAATATTATTATTGTCGTGACGACGATATTTTTTCTGGCACACATATCCAACAAGTTGACCAAATAAAATACCAATACAAATATTAAACAATAATATTCCAATTAATCCATTCGTACTGACCAGTAAGCGGATTTTATTTGACCGCACATACGATGTTCCGCTAACGTTTGGTTTTTGTTTGACCATGTTTGACCATGCTAACTGCTGAATCAACAGGCTTTATAACAACAAATTGATTAACTGGTGGCCTTGGTTCGTGTCACTGCGTATCTATTAGTATACGTACATTTTCTTGGACAAGAAGCAATGTCGTTGAGTAGATATTATAATGTTTCCGGCGAAATGTACGTCACACCTCCCTTCAATCCTGGATAACGAACAAGCCTTTAGCCTCTTCAGGTACATTTATATTACCACAGTTGTGCTGAAGTATTCTTAGTTTCAAACGAAGATTTCCTAGATACATACATGGAAGTAATGAATCAGTCATGAACGTTTTTGTCTGAAACATTTAATATTTCCCGGTACTTTACACGGACTCGCTGTTGTCCATACACTGTATACGATTACATAACCCGATGTTGAGGATACCATATAACACTTGGCGAAGTGAATTCAACGTTCCACTTCACCGCATCTTCACATACTCTCTCTTTACAACCAGTGATGAAATTGTTCACCGGGCAGTCGGACAGAAGAGGTACCTGCTACAAGGCGTTCAGACAAGCGTCACACTACTCGGGGTCGATGTCCACCTTCGTCTTGATCCTATAAGTAAACAAAACCAAAGAGGTTTCGCCTCTGCCTTAAATGTGCGTTGACCTTAACTACAAAACAGCGACCTTGGAAGAGCCAGGAGCGGAGTGGAAGCGATTCCACGATGTCTGGTAACATCAAGAATTGTGAGGTTCGAAAGCGGACCAACAATCCGTCGTGTTCATGTGGTCAAGAAGACAGCACAGCAGACCTGTTAAGTTTCTGGTGGGAGGCTCCAGTTTTTGGGACCCATCTCCCGTTCTCATGTGTGGTAAATGAATCCTCCCTTTTTATGTTTTCTACCGTTTTCCCCAAAATTTCATGACCACGTTCCGTTTTTAGAAATAAATACTTCCCCATTTCCGTTGTGGCGGAAACTTTCCGAATAGCAACACTGTTACTATTCGTGTCGTAGCGATCGGCTATATATCCTTTGGCTTTGACTCGTGATTCTGCATCGCGCACAAATCTCCAGTTTTGTCATTTCATAAACTTAACAGGCTTGCAGCACAGTGGATTATCTTCTTCCGAGTATGCACATAAAGCACACCTGATGCATTTAAGCCACACATGTCGAAGTGTTTCATTTGAATGGGAGACCTCCTGGAAATTCGCTACAAGTTATTCTTCTTACAGTTTTCGAATCAAGAAGCATACGTATTGCCCAAACACTGATTTGACGTTAAAACTGCACACAGTCTGTTGGATAGTATGTATACTTACAAGGGTTGTTCTTATATCTACAGCAGACACTGTTCGCCTTGTGCATGACATCTAAATTGAATATAAATGTATCAAAGCCATGACACCTTTGTGGGTGTCCGACAGATGCAACTAAAGCACAGCAATCAGTACAAAACTCAAATGTTCCAAGTATCAAGACGAAAGAGTATACAATCATACATTAATACACATGTATATTCACACTTTGGTGCATAGTTGTCCCATTTCTTTCATAGACTGTGTTGTCTGAAATTTAGGAAGAAGGCAGGTTAAAGGAAAATACCTAATTTGGTTAACATAAACCTGGCACATATACATATAATGTCGCTTTGACGAGTACAAAACAATAATGACACAACGTACTGAAATCCAAAGCATTTGTATAGTTCGTTTCTAAATAAAGTAAGTAAAATATTCGGTTTATTCTAAATATGATAGTAGGTACACTGCAAACACGTTTATTCGTCAAGTTTTCATGCGTTTACAGTGTGCTTACGTAATCACGCCAGTATTTGGGCACACGCTTTCTTAACTGTCTTAACTACGAGGCGAGCAGGCTTTTCTCATCGGTTGAGCGTACTTTCTCACGCCGCTAGAATAAAACGTTTTCGTTTGATGTGGGTAATGGAGATTTCGTAAAGATGCTGCATCTGTGCATCCAGTGAGACGGAGATGAACAGATTTGATTTCATTGTCTCGTTTAGCTTAAACCATCACCATCACGTTCATGCAATGGCCACATTCAACATACTAAATTCTGGAATCGGGCATCAACGATCGGGTCGGAATCGCGTCACCCCGCACCCCCTCCCAGACGGGCCCCCTGGGTCTACCAAACGAAGCCGAGACGCTTGTCTGTGGCCCCCTTCTGCATCTCCTGAATTTCCTTGCTCGACTCCTGGTTGAAGTGTGGCAGTTGGTATCCGGTCATGTCGCTCACCATGTAGCTAGGTCGGATTCCACCTTTGCCCTCGAAGATCGGACCGTTGCCGCCGCCCGCACCCGGCTTGGCCACGGCTCGCAGTGGGTAGGTGTTACGGCCTCGTTTCTCGGCCGTCTCGATCACCTTCTTGGCGTATTCCTGTCACGACAACATCTCACTGTCAGGCTTGTCATTTATTCACACCGCGATAACACTTATTTGATGCGAATGAAACACACACCCGCATATACACACGCGCGAGCACGCACGCACGACACACACACACGCGAGCACGCACACACACACACACACACACACACACACACACACACACACACACACACACACACACACAATGTGGCAAAACGCAGTTTCAAGGTTGCCTACATACCTGGAATTGGGCCTCTTCGACAGCAAGCAAATCAAGGTTACGCATATCTTGGGCATATATCTCGTCCTTCATATACTTCTCTTTGTCCTGTCGTTCTTTCTGTCAACGGGGGGGTTAAACGTTATGACAATAATAATAACAATTACCATAATTTAATAACACAGTCAGTAGAACAAGTATTCCAATTGCTGAGTTTTGCACTATCAGTGTAGATTTAAGCAGAAGTTAAGTCATTGCAAACAGTTTGTCATATATTTTGTCATATGTTATTAGCTGTTAGTGCTGTCTGCACTTGAAATCACACCACCGCTGTTTTCTACATCTGGGTACTAGCCTAGTTGCCCGGTGTTGCACTGAAAAAACGCAGCTTATAACTCCTTGCATTATCCAGTCGAGTTTATGTAGGGCAGTGATTGAATGCCAACGGTTTCACCAAGGGTAGGTAACGTACGAAGGAACTGATGTGGACGTTTGACGTACGTCATGTAACCAGCAACAATCGTAGAAAGCACAAACATTGGTTGATTATAAGTGAATGAAATACATGTTGAATATGACATGATTTTGGTCACTGGTAGCGCAGCTGAACTCTCATGAACACGACAGCTACTCACGATCTGGTCCGAGTGGAATCTCTTTAGTTCTTTCTTCTCTTCGAACTTCCGGTAGTTCTTCTCGTCTTCGTTCGAGTGGAAGAGAGCGTCCGCTTCCCGGCATGCAGTGAGGGACTGCAGCGCCTCCAACCGCTCCATCGCCTTCCTCTGTTCCTCGCGCTTCATCTGAACACATCAAACATGCTAACTAGGGTGGCTCTTACGAAAGCAGTCCAAGTTAATCTTTGAGCAGTCTCCCGTCCCCGAAGTGACAGTAATTTTTATTTTCACACTGTGCAATATATTGTTATTATTTCGGTTTTATCTGGTGACTTACAATTTATGTATTGTATGTTTTTTATTGAATATTTTGTTTTGTTGTGTCTTGTAGTGGGACAAATAAATATTTCTGTTCCTGTTCTGACTATTGCTAGACGATACAATCGGTACTAAAGGGGAATATACAACGCCTTTCATTGGTTAAATGAAAAACTGTTTAACGGACATTACCACGGAATTTAATAGTATTTATATAACATTGGAACCAGGAAGACCCTTGAATACCCTTGAAGTCAATCCAACTTGACATAAGCAGGTTTGAACCCACTTAGAAAAATTATGAAATCAGCCAAAATAAAGTACACTGGATAAATGCCATTTCATCATTATGCTTCAATCGGAGGGAAGAGGAATATGTTATAAAGTAAGTCAGTAAGTAAGCAAGGATGTGAACAGCATAAGCCAATATATTTACAATGTACAATTCAAAAGAATATATAATTGTAAACGAGAAAAAAGAATACGTAGAGTTAAACAAGATAACAGAGGTTGGCAAAGTTACGAGAAGTGGTTGGAATTAAGAAGCACCTGAAGATGAAGGTAGTTGGAAGCACACTGTGATCGAATGGACACAGTTAGATAAAGACCTAGTGGAGATTGACAAAGAGAACTGGTGTAGGTGGTGTTGACAAAGAAAGAACAGGGAAAACAGAAGAGCGTGACAGAAAGAGAAGAGGAAGACCAACTTAAGGTGGGTGAATAGACCTAGGAGATATCTAGAAAAGGCAGATGCAAACAGCAGAGATTCTGACAAAAATAGCAGATTACCATGAGAGATTTAGAAAAGTTGTCGAGGTGGCTGGAGATAATTTACTGCAGGCGATTTAGATGAAGAAGAGGTGCTCCTACACGCCACCAGCCGACCTACCTCATCCCAGCGATGTTGCCCCATCGCCTTTATCGCCTTCTGTTGTTTCGCCACCTTGGCGGCCATCTCCCGTTCCTGCTTCTCCTCCATTTCCCTCTGCGCCTTCTTGATCCTCTCATCCTCGTCATCTTCCTTCTCCTTCATCAGACTGCCGATCTTCTCCCGCATTCGTTCCAGGCGGTCCTGTCTCTCTCTGGCAGGTGGAACAAGAAATACGTATTTAGTAGTATTTCATGATAAATTGTAAAAATGTGCATTCTTACATAGTGAGGTATCCAGTCCTCGGGACTGCTCGAGGCTCTTTACACTTCACCCCCTGGCAGACGTGCTCCATTCCACCGCCAACTGGAGTTCTCTGGGAAGCATTCAGCCACAGTGCAATAGACTCTTCCGGTTATACCAATATGCTACCTGGTGGAGTATAATGGAACGTTATGATTCGGGTAGTAGAACCACAGGCCTGTAGATTAAGCAGCGTGATTTACCCGACTATTTTAGTTCCGTTATGATCCACCAAGTAGCTTGGTGGTAATGGGAAGGTATATTACTGAGCGAAAACTAAGCGTTCACATATCCACCACTGTTTATAGCCAGGTACCCATTTACAGCTGAATGAACTGAAGCAATATGGAGTAAATGAAATTGCCCAAGCTTTGAAACGGCAGTAAGAGTATTCGAAGCTGAGTTATCTCGACTCAGATTTCGATGTTCTAACTATTTCGCCACCATGTCCAATTACGATGGTGGTCATGTCACATATAAAGCATTATTTTCAATCGGCCATCATAATCACATACAATCTTACATCCACAGTTATATAACTTAAGATAAAATATACAATTCAAAGTGATAACTTACACTAAACAGATAAAACATAAATAAATACATAATATATAACCCTTGTAATTACAAGTATCAACAAATCAACTAAGTCTCTCTTCCCTATACATATATGTGATCCGTACTTGTGAATCTCGCGTTCTTTTTCAATCCTCATTTTCGTCATCTTTCTCTTCGCAGCAGCGAATATGCGGCACTCTTCATCCTCTTCCTAAGAGAACAATTTAAGAAATATACATAAAGCAGTGGACACATATAGAACAATTTTGTTACGTAATAGTTGTAACGTTTTAAGTAAAACATTCACGTTAATTTTGTTGTGTTCCAAATCATGTGTATATTATTACAGACATAACAAATTATCCAATGTTGGCACAGGGAAACTCGAATAAAGACTACAAACACTGGCTATTTTACACTTCTATTTATATTAGTTACTCCAGTTTCTCTATCCCACTATTCTTATGCTGTGTTCGTTGTTAGCCCGCAATATCATTTTACGCAGTTACATGTGACGTTAAGGAAACAATGCTAGAACAGTAACAATTCCTGCGTGCACACCAAAGTGTTCCACATTTAGAGAGACAAAAATATTTAACAAGATTGCCGTCCAAAGTAACTAGCTCCAGATGACAAAGAGAAACCATTGGCTAATCCAGAGTCCAACACTTTGCATATAGGATTTATCCAGTTCTCTTATGTGCCACGTTTCCTGTTTGGGGTGGAGATTTTCGTTAATTGCTGATTTTGTCATATATCCTGCTTGTCCTTCTTTTTCAAATGTTTAATTTTTACTCCCGTGTTGCGAGGGGGGGTCCCTTCTTCATACACAACCTCCTTTTTTATCATCTCCAGCAGGAGAATTTCCTTCATCCTAATTCTTGAACTTGGGACCTCTGAGTTTGGTTTGTACATATATTGTATACACACACCCTGTACCGCAAGCCCCTGCCTCGTCCTCACCTCCTCCTGTTGAGCGTTCGCCCTGCGAGCCACTTCGTTATTGGCCAGCTGCGTGCGGTTGATGTCGGCAAACATGAGCGCCTCCCTGCGGCGCATATCGTCCAGCATGAGACGTTCCTTCTGGAACTCGTCAGCGAGACGACGCAACTCCTTGCCCTCGATCTCGCCCTGTTCCGTTTCCTTCTGTTTTGCCTTCAAGTGACCGCGGATCCTACGAGCAGCAGACATGTTAGTTAAGCAGGTTGTCGCATGGACAGCATTAAGGCCGGTCTATACGAGCGACTTGATCACTGATCAGCCGACATGTTAGTTAAGCAGGTGGTCGCACGGACAGCATTAAGGCCGGTCTATACGAGCGACTTGATCACTGATCAGCTGACATGTTAGTTAAGCAGGTGGTCGCACAGACAGCATTAAGGCCGGTCTATATGACCGACTTGATCTCTGATCAGCTGCAGTGCTCTGTAATGTGTTTGTCAAGATGCAACTTCAACCCGTAAGTCGACAACTCGCTACACTAATACATTTCGTTTATCAGTTTGACAGGTACAACACTTTAGGCAGTTCACAAACACAACTTATTACACGTGTACTTCTGCTGGATAATAACAGTAACAAGCAGAAGAACAACAATGGTAATTATTCTAACGCAGTATATATCGCAAGCAATTCCATCAGTGGACAAGTGGTGTGACAGGAGTGATGGATAGGTCACAAGAGTCCTCCTGCATGCACTGAGTGCTGCAACACCACAAGAAGGGCACCATGACCAACACTGTCGCCACTATCAATGCCTTTTTCACATCCACTGTCACTATCAACACCACCATTACATTAATGATAAGCATCATCTCCATTGTCAACTTGTTCCAATATCTACAATCGCCACCACAACCACAGCATGGAAAGCATTAAGTCCATCTCGTAATCGCCACAACACCCATAATGCCCTAACATGAACGCAAACCACATTTCTTAACCTCTCATTCCCACCGTCCAGCCCACGACCCTATCGCACAGTCCCTTACTGTTGCTTCTGGAAGCGCGCCGCGTCCATCGCGTCCTTGTGGCGCATGGCGGCGATCTGCTGGTCCCGCAAGATGTCTTCCTCCAAATCCCTGGTGATCCTTGCCGCCTCTTCCTTGTCCTCTCCCTTACTTCCCTCCTCCATGAGGCGCTGCAGCATGTGAAATAGATGCATGCACATTTATATTCATAGTATGAACGTAATACTAGCAAACAAACGTTGTGGGTACATAGACAATCTCTGAAACAAGACTACGACGATGCGCCTCCAGTCAGCTGGTCCCTGTTGTCGCCACAAAGAACAGTGTCAATGTTCCCATTGTGGACACCCTCTCATACAAGAAAAACAGAGGGAAACAAACAAAACATTAAAAAAAATTATTTGTGAAAACATTGATGTTGAAGTGGCTGACCTGCCATCCATAATTAACAAATGACTTTAGTGGAAACGGCTAGTCAGTGCTCCAGCCCCGGCTGACCAATGATGATGGTCATGATGATAACGAATACTAACATAATATTTGTTTCAATCTGGAAAACAAACGTTTACAATACCAGCAACTTGTTTCATAAGCTGCATACAATATGAGTATTTAAAACTACGGGTCGTAATTTACAGAAGAGCACCGCAACGCATGTGCATACAACATAGACAGAACACATTTTTGTTATGGCCAACACGCTTATGTTTACCTAAAATCCCAGAACCCACAGTAGTAATTACCGCCCGGCAACACCCGTCCGTTATCCTTACATCACGTGATTACATCACAGCGATCTCAGAAGCGAAGTCATAGCGGTTCGGGAGAAATCGTGTACGATGGCATTGTCATAATGACGCGGTCTGGTGAAATCCCAAACAAACGAGCAGGGAGACTTCAAGCAAACCATTCGGATTTTAAGTTAATGTAGTTGTCAATATGGGTCGATAACAAATTACATTTCGTTGACGTCTCTAGTTTCATATGGTGCTGCATTGGTTCAGTTTGCAAACAAAAGATTTGTAGAATTGTGAATGAGAAAGAAATATGTGTGCGTGTAGGTTTTCATGAGTTGGCGTGTTCTGCGTATCTACATATACAAGAAATTCATCACTAATTTCATCCTGATGAAAACGGGTGAACAAAGACAGATCAGACTGGGGTGGTTCGGGCAGGTTGTTCGTAGCGAGACAGATAATGCCATACAGAAGGCAAGGAGGCTGAACACAGCAGGGGACGACAAACGTTAAGAATGAGAGATGTGGTGAGGAGAGAAATGTGAGGAGAGGCGTGGTTGTGACGAAGGAAGCAATGGACAGGACATTA
>BSQZ01000045.1:4570663-4625663 GCA_033239005.1 Lamellibrachia satsuma | reverse complement strand
ATGTCACTCTGTGTGTGTAAGTCATTATAGCTGTGTGTGCACACACCAATGTGACACACACACACACACACACACACACACACCCACACCAACACCCACACCCACACACACACACACACACACACACACACACACACACACACACACACACACACACACACACACACACACACACACACACACACACACACACACATTGTGTCAATACATGCAAGCTATGTGATTAAAAACGCATTAATTATGAATTATTATATTAAAGGTTTTGTAAAAGAAATGTGTAGAAAAATATACATCTACCATCCATGGGAACCTTTTCCAATGGCAGACATTTGACTCCAAACAACCGTTTCTATGGCTAACTTGTCAAATGTCTATCAGGAAGCACTCGTTCTCACAGAGGACAATAAATGAATGGAACAAATTGTCTACAGATTGTGTAACTGCTAGCAGCGTGAATATGTTTAAAAACAAGGTTGACACATATATCAGGAGGGCGGGATATAAGTAGGTGAACATTGTTGGACTCTCGATAAGCCAATGGCTTCCTTGTCCACTTGCCATCTGGGCCTTTGGCTTGGATGGCAAATCTTGTTAAATCTTGTTAAACTTATGAGTAGCATATTTTAAGATTTTTCATCCTCTACAGTTAGTAGAGCAAATTGGGACACTAGGTACACTGATTAATCGATCGCCTTTTGTCATATAAATTACAGAGCTCTGTTCCTCTAGGAGCTAGCTATACGTAACGATAACGCCCACAAACTTATCATATCAATTCTATTTTTAGGATCTAGGAACAAAAATGTTCTACCTACTAGTCCGGAACATATAGATCAACAAATCAATGGCATTCCCAATAAAGTATAGCATTTGGTAATATACACTACTACGATCCTACCCCACACAAACAACGTACAATCGACGGACTATTTGAATACGATGAACGTGTGGGAATTGGCCATTGCTATCATGGTATCGACTAAATCATTCCGGCGATGTTTCAACAACAATTCACAAACTCACGGCGATTTTGTCCCGTTCGTCGGCCATGTAAAACTTTCGGCGCCGATCTGATCATCTCTTGTTATTGTTTTTCCAGATTAAAGCTTGAATTCTAACCGTACGTTTGAAATATGTGCCAAAATCAGATAGAAATAAACTCGCTGGCCCAGTTTAATTCATCTCCAATGTACACAAGCGTTGCCATATGGGTTGTCATGGGTTTGCGGGTTGCCATCTAGCGGTCAACCGAAGAAAACGGTTTAAAATTAAGTAGTCGCCAGATGTCGCCAGGTGTCTCTCGGGTTTTAGAAGTTGGGAAGATAAGTGATCACTGTTTTAAAGTGTTTTAGCAAAGCTGTTGTTAATTTTATCAACGTTTCTTATATCCAGTCACTTGACAAAGTTTATAGACATGAAAATTGGAAATGTGCAGATAGTACTGTGGCGGATGATGACACGTCTTCAATGCATTCAGAATGGGCGATGATGCAGTGTCGATGCTACGTCCACGGCACTTGGAATTTACCCTAAATCCTGTTAAATGTGAAAAATGTCAAATTTTCTTACAAAGTTATGCCACGTTTGGTTTAAAATCAAGCAATTATATGAATAATAATTTTAAAATAAACTCATTAGTATATTGAAAAGGACAGTAAGCAGACTTCATTGGCTCGCACTGCTATGTAAATCTAGTGTACATGATCTATGATTTATCAAGTGTCAAAATCGACCTATAATTAAATTATGTGACTGGTTTTCAGCTAATAATACGGACAAAGCATTGTTTAGACATGGCTGTCAAACAAATAATAATGACTTGACAAGTAGGAGTGTTCCATAATGTGTCTATATATACACTGTGCCACAACTTGATATAAAATTTTACACTTTCTGAAACAAAAAAATTCCCTATTTGGGGTAAGACCACAGTTGACCTTCCTGTTTATTGTTTCACACGAATGTAGGGCGTATTAAATTGCGATATGTGAATTTAAAGAATTCATATGATGTGACATAAGTGCAATTGAGCAGGCATATTCACAGGTTTGTTTGTAGAAGCTATTGGCTGTGAAATGGTGCATTTTTTTGAGAGTTTAAAAGGTGGAGGAATTTATGGGAATTTTTCTGCTATGGGCCACGTGGGTGCATGAATACAAGGTTATTTTTGTCAAAATTGATGGCCATCGCACGTCGGGGCGTTTTAAAAGAGCTCGAGGTATGTGATTTTGATAAAACTTGGTCAGCATGTCAATGAGATGATGGCAGATGCTGTGAAAAAGTTTCAGAATTTTTAGTGGTCACGTTTTCTTATAATCGAACAAATCGTTAACATGGCCACCAATGCAATTTTCAACTGTGATCTTACTCCTTGACTGATGCATGCGTTTGCTTGTCAGTTGCCTGGCATTCTCAGTTTGTCACTGGTATCAGATTGACATTAAAATATAAATAAGTATAATAAAATTTGGAAGTATGCAATTTGGATACGCAGAAAATGTATGAATGAATAATTATTAATTAATGCCAGGCCCAAGGGCAAGACAATGCCATCAGGCAGGGCCAGTGGCAGTGCCAGTGAGACGAGTCGTTCTTGGTCCTGTTGCTTGTATCATAAACTTCTGTGACATCGATAGTATCCAGCAGTACTAAGTGTTATCAAAAATATTAATCAATTAAAAATATTCCTGTAGTATTTTTAGATATTCTGAATTACTATATTTCCTTAAAACAATTGCAATAAGTAGATGTGTCAAGCAGATTTCTGTACCTCACTGCCTCCTTGTCTAATGCTTTCCTCAACAAGTTCATGCAGAAGGACTGTCTCACCTTCACTGCCCCAAAGCTGCAGGTATATATGTTTATGTGACCTAGGCAGAGTCATCTGCCCCACCCTTGAGCTAGCCTAGGGGCGGAGATCTTCACCGGCATTTGCTAAAGCGCCGTTTTGGCAGTTCCGTAGCCAAATGGCTACGGATCTAATAACTTAAGTTTTAAAACCAATACGCACTAACCGTTTCACATGTGTATTCTGTGACATACAACTGACAATTGGGCGTCACGAAACTGGAGAAATGTGCTCCAAATAATTACTTATGAGTACTTTTATCGGTGACATAGAAAACATTTCACAATTAACCACCATATTGTGCACGTGATGTTGCCTTTGGGTCACATGATCAAACACGATTGTAGAATGAGGCCAGAATGGGCCAGCAGCACAGGACATAAATAAAACACCCGTTAATAAGTTAGTAGTTTATAGGGGCATGATTAATGATGTAACTCCATGGCCAGCAGACGGAAATTCTTAATGTAACCTTATCCACAGGAATCCTGCTTGGTATTCTCGCTCACAATAACATCCGGTTATATACAAATGTTGACAAGCACATGCGTTCTGACAAAAAGGTAATACTTTCACACTTTTACATGGTTATTGTTAGGTAACTTTAGTGATATACATATAAGAATGCATACAGACACGAAAGACATGTTTATTGCTCTGTCTATGGCGTATTTGTAAGGTTTCACGTTTCTTGAAAATACTTAGGTTTTTGACGAAAGAGATCTTCGCCCCTACAACAGCAACAGCCAGATAGAAAAAAATTGTAGGGTGATTGACTGCCTACATGTGACCCTGCTGTACAAAATAAGTAATAAGTAGGGAATTTTCTGTGTGTGTTTTTTTTTAATAAATTTGGAAAGAACTAAGTTATATTTTGACAGCAATACAAAAATTATAATACTGCTGCAAAAATTTACAAATTTATGCTGCTTGGAGTGCTGTAGAGGTAAACTTTCATAAACAGAGAAAACCATATATATACAGGGTTGAAAAAATCATGATTTAAAAATATAAAAAATCGGATTTTTTTTATTTAAATCAGATTTTTTTCAAATCTGGTATATAGATATTCATATAGATGTTTAAATTTGTAAACTCTTTCAAACATGTTCTATTCAAATCGATTTGGGTTCTTGCCTTAACAGAGGGTACATGCTTTTTGCTTATATAAAGACATTAGACAATGTCCATGAGGCCTCACCCCCTGTAGTCGGATAATCTGTCTTGGAAAGGAAAGCATGTTGTGTGTCTGTGGCTGTAGCAGTGGTAATTATTGTTTGCCTATAGGGTGGATTAGCACCTGTCCAGGGCTCTGTGTACTCTAACGGTCTCTAACCAGAATACAAACTGGTACAGTATTAAACAACAGAGTCAACATACTGAATTGGTAACAACTAGCACAAGCTTTAAGTGGACTTTAACTCAGGGCTTCTGTGTTGAAAAGATACTTCCTCTGGAAGACAAGTTTGTGTGGCTTCACTGCATTCAGAAAGGGAATAGCTCAAACATACACAATGTCATAAAATAGTTGACTATCAGGCTATCTGGTGACACTACAGCTACACAAGTGTGCGCACTTTGTGTTTTGTATTAAAAAACATACAAAACTTTGTTGATCTCGATGCTTGTAAACAATTATTTGTGTTAAATTCATATAAATCAGCGATTAAAAAACCGGAAGTCAAAAAATAAAAAAATAATAAATCAATGATTTTTTGGAGTGATTTAAATCAATGATTTAAATCATATATATATATATATATATATATATATATGTATTGGTTGTGTTATGTTATCATTGAATATTATATTTTATTAAAAATAACTTGTCTGTGGGCTGGGGTTTTTGCATGTGGCACATTTACTATGCCCTGGATTCATGTAACAGTTATCATGAATCCTTTTTATATTATGGCATCAATTTCTTTGCTCGTGCACTGCAAGCTAACCTACAGTTCTTCAACATAAATTCCAAGTAATCACTAAGGTGTGTGTGCACATGCACACACGCATATATTTGTTTAATACCCCCAAACAAGAACTGTGAATAACGTTTTGTCCATGGTAGTTTGATTTAAATCATGATTTAAATCACTTAATTAAAATAGATCATTGATTTTTTTAATCACTGATTTATGTGAATTTAACACAAATAATTGTTTAAAAGCATCGAGATCAACAAAGTTTTGTGTGTTTTTTAAAACTAAAGCACAAAGCGCGCACACTTGTGTAGTTGCATAGTCGCCTGATAGTCAAATATTTTATGACATTGTGTATGTTTGAGCTATTCCCTTTCTGAATGCAGTTAAGCCACACAAACTTGTCTTCAAGTGAGAAGCCCTGAGTTAAAGTCCTCTTTATATAAGCAAAAATCATGTACCCTCTGTTAAGACAAGTACCCAAATCAATTTGAATAGAACATGTTTGAAAGAGTTTATAAATATAAACATCTATACAAAATGTCTATATACCAGATTTTTTTTAAATCAAATAAATGAAAAAATCTGATTTAAATTGTAAAAATTTGATTTTCTTTTAATCATGATTTTTTTCAATCCTGGTTTTGTCCAATTTCTTTGATACCTTTGTAAAACTGTCTTCGTTTGTACTTGAAAGTAGATGCAATTGTTGTGGTATTTGTGGTTAGTTCGATTCCGGCTGGTATTACACTCTATGCAGAAATACCCCTGGTGTGGACATATTACCACAACGCTGCACCTACTTACCTAGGTAATGGTGACATATGACATTATTGTGTCATCTATGTTTAGTAGTCTAGGCCACCAGATATAAAACTTTATTGTGGGATACTTACCTGAGCCAAAGAAACTGGATAAAAGTTAATTCACAATAATTCTTTGGGTGCTGACTTAGAGGTATGGACAATACTGTACCAGTTTGCAGTCTGGTTGGAAACCCTTAGAGAAAACAGAGCCCTGAACAGGTGATAATCCACCCTCTTAGCAAATAATAATTATCACTGCTACAGCCACAGACACACAGCATGCTTTCCTCTCCAAGACAGATTATGCAACTACAGCATAAGCCTTGTGGAAATTGTCTAATATAAGCAAAAATCATGTACCCTCTGTTAAGACAAGTACCCAACTCAATTTGAATAGAACATGTTTGAAAGAGTTTATAAATATAAACACCTATACAAAATGTCTATACACCAGATTTTTTTAAATCAAATAAATAAAAAATCCGATTAAAATTTTAAAAATTTGATTTTCTTTTAATCATGATTTTTTCAACCCTGGTTTTGTCCAATTTCTTTGATACCTTTGCAACACTGTCTTCGTTTGTACTTGAAAGTAGATGCAATTGTTGTGGTATTTGTGGTTAGTTAAATTCTGACTGGTATTACACTCTATGCAGAAATACCCCTGGTGTGGACATATTACCACAACACTGCATCTACTTACCTAGGTAATGGTGACATATGACATTATTGTGTCATCTATGTTTAATAGTCTAGGCCACCAGATATAAAACTTTATTGTGGGATACTTACCTGAGCCAAAGAAACTGGACAAAAGTTAATTCACAGTAATTCTTTGGGTGCTGACTTAGAGGTATGGGCATTTCCTCCCCCTCCCCCCCCCCACCCTCTGGACACTTTTCGCCTGACATGACATATCTGCCATCCACAAATAGTTCTTTACTGATCAGTAAGTATAAATATATACACAATGAACCAGATATAGTCTTTATAAAGTCACAATTCAAAGACTATGTCTTTATAGAGTAAATTCTTCTTATTGCGTTCTTCACGTGGAGTGTTGCCATTTTTGGCCATGATATGCCTTTACCCGGGTTCGTGATGGTGGCTAGATCTTCTAGTATGCACAGACCATCCAGTAGTCGACAGCAGACGAGGCTGACATTGTCTGAGTAATCTCAGTTTGACAACTGCTGGTGTTTATAGCTGACACATTTCTAGTCTCACACTGCTGGGCGATGAGTTCAGCAGTTTTGTGGTGTTCATGAAGCTTTCTGCCATTTTGATTGGCTCGCAGCAGATACGTGGTTGTGTAGTTGGTGCTTTACATCAACCACTTGTCCAGATGTTTATGTGAGGCCAGCAACAGTCCGCCTTATGTCCAGGCTTCCAGGGAGCATTGCCAGCCAGCAGGTGTAAGCTCTCTATGTTGGTAGGTTTTAGGCAGCCCATAACAATTCAGAGTTCAACTTGTTTGCATGCGTTGATCTTGCCGGTGCAATTTGGCGGTAGACTTGCAGAGAGCACTGTATCTTACAGTCAGTGCTCTGGTTTTCCATTTCGACTTTGCAGATGATGTTGCTTTGTGTTAATTTTTTTGTTTTGCATGATAGTGTTCCATAAAGATACACTGGTGTTGTATGATAGTATTCTGTCAAAATGAACACCAGATACACTGGTGTTATATGATAGTGTTATGTCCAGGTGGACACCAAGATACACTGGTGTTGTATGATAGCGTTTTGTCCAGGTGGACACCAAGATACACTGGTGTTATATGATAGCGTTCTGTCCAGGTGGACACCAAGATACACTAGTGTTGTATTATAGCGTTTTGTCCAGGTGGACACCAAGATACACTGGTGTTGTTTGATAGTGTTCTATCTAGGTGGACACCGAGATACACTGGGGTTGTCTGATAGTGTTCTGTCCGGGTGGACACCAAGATACACTGGTGTTGTATTATAGCGTTTTGTCCAGGTGGACACCAAGATACACTGGTGTTGTATTATAGCATTTTGTCCAGGTGGACACCAAGATATACTGGTGTTGTTTGATAGTGTGCTGCCCAGGTGGACACCAAGATACACTGGGGTTGTCTGATAGTGTTCTGTCCAGGTGGACACCAAGATACACTGGTGTTGTTTGATAGTGTTCTATCTAGGTGGACACCAAGATACACTGGTGTTGTATGATAGTGTTCTGTCCAGGTGGACACCAAGATACACTGGTGTTGTTTGATAGTGTTCTATCTAGGTGGACACCAAGATACACTTGTGTTGTTTGATAGTGTTCTATCTAGGTGGACACCAAGATACACTGGTGTTGTTTGATAGTGTTCTATCTAGGTGGACACCAAGATACACTTGTGTTGTTTGATAGTGTTCTATCTAGGTGGACACCAAGATACACTTGTGTTGTTTGATAGTGTTCTATCTAGGTGGACACCAAGATACACTGGTGTTGTTTGATAGTGTTCTGTCCAGATTAAGGTAATTAGTACAATGCAATATGTATGCAATTAGAAATGTGTGCACAGACCCTTCCACAGTAATTATACCAAGAACCATTCCAGCAGAATACACTGATTGCTACCTGCGATACAGATGCGGATAATAGCTGCTAGATTATAAATAAAAGTTACAAGTTTAAGATAAAGCCATGTGATGTTCTTCTAACATGATAACGCAGCGCAAAAAAAAACATTATTGTGGTATCGCCCAGATGTAGTACTGCACTGGATGACAGAGATATATCTTAGTTACAATGAATCACAATACATACAACCATCTTGATGCCGTTGTCAGTTATTAGTGTTTCAGGTCAAACCTGTCCTACTAATAAGCCAGACTTGGGTCAAGGTCCACTGCAAACGTACAATTTGACAAGGTAGAATTCAGCCTGGCCGTCTGGTTTTAGAAATAATTTGGCCGGTGTTTTCTGAGTAACTCTACATCGTCATTGAGTAATAGTGTCACATTTTATTCCAAATTTCATTTCCACCATAAATATTCGACCCGGTTGTCCCTCGTTCTGGTTGCCTGTCTGGCTCACGATTATGGTTAATAATTATGTTTTGTTGCGCCTCTGATCTCAAGTTTCTGAGGATATATGCACTATAGAAGTTAATTAATAAATTAATCTGCGAAATCCAGTCTGCCGTGTTGACTGCGGCATTTGCAAACAAATGGCTAACATAACAGTAATAATAATAATAAAATGTATTCACGATAACCTTATAAAATGTATATTTTATCTTACTAAGTAAGTAAATACAGTGCCGCTTAAGATTAAATAATAACAAATGAGAGAGTATATTCTAAAATGCTATAAAGTTACATAAAATAATTCATATAAGTTAAGTAAAATGTATGGTTTAGGAAATATGTCGGTAACGTACATCATATCAACAAGTTAAGTAAAATAGTCCAGTTAAAAATGACATGAAAAAACTGCTCACATTGTCCAGTTGTTCAGCAGCCAATGGGCATCAGACCACCGTGATTAGGGTGGAAAACGAAATCTTCCGCTAAACAGCTGTGAACAAGATCAACGAATCTCAGCCGAGACCTCCGTGAAAGGGACGTACCTTTTACGTGTGTTATTGCCGTCGTCCCTGTGTCGATCGGAGAAACGGTGGGCTGTGTTTTGCGTGCGTGCGTGCGAGCGTGCGTGCAACCCTTGAACGAGACGATCGTTGGGGCGCACGTCAGGATGACTCCTCATGCAACCACCCGACGTCGCCACAGGTCTCTGTCCTGGGTTGCCTCAAGGAAATATTTGAGCGCAGGGGAAGTTCGGGTAATTCGTACTGTCGAGTTAATAGTACCGATGCGATTCCCAAGAACTGGCAGAGACTTCGAATATGAATGATGGACTGTTTAAGAGCGCCACAGGTGGCCATTCCATGAAGCAAACCAAAATGGCACCAAAGACGTGACATGAAAAGAAAGTGTATGCAGTGTTTTCCTAAACCTGCACGAAGAATTGCTATCCTGTGAAAACGAACAGTCATTCATAGGCACATTCGTATGTTTTTTTTTGTTTTTTTAACTCGATTAAATAGTTAAGTTAAGTTAATCTTGGTTTTAATTAATTTAAGGTAACTTGTATTGCGAAAGTTAAGTAATTCAGTTAACGATCAACTTTTGCTAACTTATGAATAACCCTGTGAGCTACACGAACAACCCAGTTTATTTTAGTTTATGTTCAGTTAACAGCCAAAATCACTAAAACTAAATATAACGTATCACCAACCAACCAACCAACTAAATATAACGTATCATCAACCACGCCTGTGCCTTTCCATAGTGTATACATTTGACCATGCATTTACCTTTGATGGAATCCACATTTGGAGTAACATCTTTTGTTAACTCACTACGGTCTAAAACTATGCAACATTTGTGTTTTGAGTTATGTAAGAATGAATGATTGTTTGTCATTCTTAACGACTAGGTAGACATTTGTTATGCGGGTTTGATGGTCTTGTCTACCCACCCACACGGTTATTTTTTAGCCGACGTGTCGGAAAAAATACCGATTCGCGCCGTTTTCGAAAAGTTGCAATAACTTTAAATGTTTGTTTTTGTTGAGAATAGCTCTCGTGTTGATGCTGCCAACTGGGCACCGCTTTTTAATAAAATTGCCTGAAACGTTATATGGCGCCTAACAATTTTATACACATGTTTCCTTAGATGGTACGAATTACCCGAACTTACCCTATATCTCTCCATTACGCGATGTTATCAAGCTACATCTTCTCGGATCTTCGTTTTATCGTTTCTTGAAGCACTGCTACTTTGGCGTTTTACATTTTCTCCCCCTCTCTCACCAGCAGTTGAAATGAGCTTCCACATAATGAAATTGCAGCTGAAATTAGCAAAGAACTTGTATATGAATTCCCGTTTATGTTTAGTTCATCATAGATCATCATAATATTAGCAGTTGGCTATTCAAATGTGTTTTAGCAAATACGCCTTTATATATGATATTAACTTATCATAACAAAGTATTATTTGCATGTTTCTCCAGTAATGCTATTTAGCTGTGCTACGACCAACCACCACTGGCCGCGTAGAATCAAATGAGACTACAACGTACTGTATTTTTATCCGACACACATTCTTCGCCAAGAAAGAAAAATGTGCATATAACTCGGCTCGTACGCACTACGATTAAGAGGAGACATTGCACCTGGATAAGATGTGTTTAAAATTGCTTAGTTCGCGCAATTGTTTATGCCAAAACTGTATCGGAATACGGCCTGAACACATTTATTTTGCTTTCGAAAAACGTCATTTCAGGTGTAGTGTCTCTCCCGGTCGGCAAGCTACGACCGGAGTGTGACAAGCGACACACGCATGGGAACAACGGAGGTGAATGTGTGAAAATATATATTTATTATCTTACATTACAGTTTACACATTATAAAACTAATCTTATAAATGCTACGGAACAGAAAACTGACAGAACCGCAATGCATTTGATCAATGTTGCTTTGCCGTGCAACGTACATACAGTATTCTAAAAATCGAAATAATAGTAATTATCAATAAAGCAAAAAAACGCATTCTATGTATTTGGCTTAATATGCTAAATGAGGTATATACAGCATAACCTTCACAACTACTTGGTGAAAGTAAATACTTTGAATAAGCTTTAAGCCATTAGTGTTAACACTGAATTATGTTATCCCATAATGGTGTGTTGTAGCTTATACATGCGTAGAAATGGCTCTAGCCTACATTCTATGCTCGATCTGAGCTTCCCCGAGAAATGTTTAAGATGACTTGAACTGCTACAGCCGTATTGCAGTAATTTAGTCAGCAACATGATATGTTTTTACGTTACATAACAGCGATATATTTTTCTACTACCGGGATTCCAACAAAAGTTGAAGCACATGTAATAATCATCTTCGGAGAGTGTACTTATCCACATTTATTCACGCATTGTTTTCTCTATGATTATTACACATCTGCCATCTTCTCCTTTTCCATCTTTCCGTCAACATCCACGGTTAACTTCATCTTGTGCTTTGCCTGCTGAGTATTGCGACCATGGCGCCAGTTTTCTACCTCCTCGATTGTCTGTGGAAGAGGTCGACCGACCGTTTCCGGAAGCAGCAGAGTCAACCCAGCCGCAATGACAGCCATCACGCCGAACACTGCCCCAGGGAACCACGGTGCCACACGTATCTGTAAAATGTCATACAAGACTTGGATGTATATCTTCAGTACATGGATGAAACAAATATCCACCGGTCGTGAAAGTGCTAGCAATGTGAGCAAGATTAAAACAAAACTGACATAATATGTCTCACTAGGGTGGGCCACGCGTCACTAGGGCGGGCCGCGCGTACAGCTGAAGATGACACGTTGTTGTATTCTCGATCAGCCATATTCACCCTTGTCCAGTTTGTTCGTTTGAAGGCAATCTTATTAAATCTGATTGAACATTTCTCAGGTGAGTTCATTTTCATGATCATGCAATTCTTGTTTATATCCCAAAGATTTATTTAAATGTAGAGACTTTCGCTAATCTTGTCAAGACGGCTTCATCAGTACTAATAGGGGAACTAGGAACTTCCACACGTCTACGATGACGTCATTCTACTAAGCCAACGTCTACGATGACGTCATTCTACTAGGACAACGTCTACGATGACGTCATCCTACTATGACAACGTCTACGATGACGTCATCCTACCAGGAAAACATCGTCATTAGTACAGATGAAGCCATCTTGGCAAGATTGACGAAAGTCTCTACTAGTAAATGACACTTTGACATTTGAAAACATAATTGCATGATCACTGTTGAATATTGTGGGATGTATGTTTAAGAAGATCAGCATTGTTTTTCTGTTCGAGACGTTGGTGAGCATATGCTGCTGTGTGGTGATTTTCATTGTCAACTCGGTAGATTAATACGCGAAATCATCACGTATTAAGTATTAAGTAAGTATTAAGGTACACACAACGGCAATGTGGCGAACCAATACATACGAAATAAGTGGAGTACGGCGACACTAGACTGCCCATCCTGCCGCCTGCTGAAGCCAGTCCGAACCCGATGTTCCTGTCGAAGAGAAGTAAAACGAATCATGCTTCGATTGAGCCTTTGCATATCATTATTGGGTCATTATGCTTCAAACAGTTATTCTATCTTAATTTTGGTCTACTCTTAAGTGTAAAATCTTACGGTATAAACGTATGTCTTACTGGTTTTCGAAAAGAAATTGACGGCCATACGGATATATGAAACATAATGTAGGTGTGCAGCGTTTTAAATGAGGTTTTTCATATTACAGTACGGTTTTTTAAGATCAGTTCCAAACACGTCCGAATATGGCTGAAAATCATTTGCTCTATCTCGAAGAAGCCTCCACCTACATCAGCACAGTCACCGAAGAAACAGAAATGTGGTTTACGAACATTCTTTCGGAGAAAACCAGAATTAGGCTGAAAGACACTTAATTGTATGGCAGTTGAATAAGTGTTTAACTTACCGGATTGTCGTCGGAAATATTTCGGTCGTGTAGAGAAAGATGCCGCCAAACGCGGCCGTGATACCAAACTTGCCGACGAGGTTGAGCGAGACGATCAATGCAGACAGGTCCGTTCCCGAGGCTGTCCAGGCGAGAGACATATACACATAATTAGTACAACCTACGTGTATGTAATAGTTCGATATTATTGCTAAAATTGTTAGAGGAAATGTAGAGAGTGAGTGAGCGAGTGATCGAGCGTGCGTGCGTGCCTGTGGGCATGTGTGTGTGTGTGATGTAGTGTTTTGTTAAAACACAATACAATCAAAGAAGACGTTTAACCTGTAGTCTGCGGTATGATGAGTGTGACGAGCAAACTGAGGCCAGATATGCTGAAGAAGACAAACATTGGCCACCTCCGTCCGAGACTGAAACACAGAAAACGACGATTCAACTACGGCGACATAACGTCACGGTGACATAATGATAATGATTTATTGTCGTCATGATATAGTTCATATGCACATGATACATAGCATATATTAACGAAGACAACGGAAATGAAGCAATATAGCTTAGAATTCCTTGTTTAAATAATTCATTAATACACAGTGCATCGTGCAATAGTGCAAAACTGTTAGAACTAGTGCAGTGTAACAAGATTGAATTACACTAGGACTTCATTCACAAGTTGACAGTTATACTACAAGTTTATCACAGTAAAAGTAGATCAGTTGTTATGAGTATATAATATATTCACGTAGTCCATATATACATCGACATAAAGACAAATGATCCTTGTTACATATTCACAAAACCAAATGTAAACGTCGTATAAATAACACAACAACCGACGACTAGTCAAACAAATATGTTTTTGATCGTTATAAAATAGGTGTACATCGTCTGTAGTGAGACCATTGTACTTCCGCTCCAGAATGCAATTCATAACAAAATGTCCAAGGAATGTCAGGATATTACATTTGTTTGGAATACCACCAATGACAGTTGATAATGCTTAAAATCTGCTATGCGAAGAGTTAACTGGCGCCTAACCATGCGATCGGCAAAACGTAAAATGACCGTGTCTCCATTTCCAATACTCTATATAGTATGTTATCATCCCACCGCCAAAACTTCAAACTTAGCCTAATTGTGGCAGCCCATGCTAGGATACCATACCTGTGTAGTTCACTTAGCTGACACACGCACACATACATACACAATATACACACACACACAGTTTGATACTTACTATTTAAGCACGATCGCACATGTAGTGTAAGCAGGCATTTCGATGGCGCCAGACAGACAGACGTTGACGTACTTGTTGCCGGCCAGTGTCCCACTCGTCAGAGCGAGGCCGTAATAGACGAGACAGATGACAAACCTGTGAACGTACGCATGTCAGTTTGCACCCGTATTGTAGAAAACAATGAATCACATCTGGTCGCTCGCCTATTGCAGTTTGTCGGTAAATAAGTAGTAGTAGTAAATAATGAAAAGAAGACGACAAGAAGCTACCCATAAGGTACGTCACGCCCCTTAAGACTACGTTCGTTTTGAGAGCCCCCCCCCCCATTGTGCATACATTTATTTTTCGTAAAGTTTGCAGAATTTTCGCCAGCCATTACATACTTCATATACCCCAAACCTGGCATTGCAATAAATGTAATGTACCATATATACATATATACATATATACATATATACATATATACACATATATATATATATATATATATATATATATATATATATATATATATATATATATATATATATATATATATATATATATATATATATATACGAACATGGTTGCTATGGCGAAGCTTCACCGTGGACATAATTAACATTGTGACGTCAGACTATGGATCCGTCAGTCCTTTGCAAAAAAATGTAATGTTTATAAAATATTCTGTAGGTTTTCTGTGGACACAACTGCGTAGAATTCAGAAAATATTCTATAGAATTGTAATAGAATATTCTGTAGAATTTTTTATAGAATATTTAGACTATTTTTGCGGACATAGCTATAGAATGTATAGTTTTGTCTGTTGTAGTTTTGCATACAATATTCTGCTATGCTCTGTAGAATTCTATGAAATTCTGTGGAGTTTCATACAAATCTATGGAAAATTTAAGAGGACATAAACTATTTCTATAGAATCTACTGTTTCCTATGCACACTTCTGCTATACTCTGTAGAATACTATGCATTTATATATATTGTTTATATTTCAACATTATTTCTATTGATTTCTACAGATTTTCATAGAATTCAACATATATTTTGCTAAAGGCGCGGATCCGTCAGCTAGTGTAATAAATCACGTACCAGAGGTAGAACATTATCATGAGGTTGGTCGTTAGTATCCGCGACTTAAATAGGTCGATCATCGTGTATTGGGTGTCCTCGTCCGACCTTGTTGTTTCATTCTTGCTCACCAGGGGGCGACTCTGGCTGGGCTCGTTTTCTTCGCCTGGTACTTTCGAAGTGGTGGCAGTCGACCTAGGTCGATATTTCTCGGGTAGTTCTACCTTGTTCCACTTAGCGGCCTTGTGTAGAATTTGCTTCGCCTCCTCGACTCGATTCTTAGCAATTAGCCAAGGCACTGATTCCGGGATGATCCTGTTAACGATACAATGACAGCCCGATCGATTTTATCGTGATGTCCGGGCTGTACACAAACTACGTTACGCCAATTGTAATACTTTTTTTGGAGATCCCTACCCCCATGTCACACTTCTTAGCGCAGGTCTGTACACCCCTTAACAGTTTGTGTGTGTGTGTGTGGGCGCGCGCGCGTGCGTGCGTGCGTGTTTGTTTGTGTGCGTGTGTACGTGCGCGCGCGCGCGTGTGTGTGTGTGTGTGTGTGTGTGCAAACGATGCACCAGTATCGAGCCCAAATCTACCATTATTCCAAATATGTATATATTAACAAGATTTAAACAAATTTCCATCCAAGGCAAAGTCCCAGGTGGCAAGTGGACAAGGAAACCATTGGCTTATCGGGAGTTCAATATTTTTATCTACGTGTAACCCGCCCCCCCCCCCCCCAGATATGTGTCAACCTTGTTTTTAAACATATTCACGCTGTTAGCAGTTACACAATCTGTAGATAATTTGTTCCATTCATTCATTGTCCTCTGTGAGAACGAGTACTTCCTGATATCCAATCTACACTGATCCATGCTACCTCATGTCTTCTAGTTCTATTATTTTTCATGAGTGCGAAAAACATAATTCTATCAATATTTTCATATCCATTTAATATCTTAAAAACTTCAATTTTATTTCCTCTTAACCTCCTTGCTCTAGAGTTGTTAAACCACATTCTTTTAAGCGTTCTTCATAGTTAAGGTCTCTCAGTTCTGAAATCATTTTAGTTGCTCACCTCTGTATTTGTTCAAGCGTATCTATATAATTCTTACGATATTGTACCCACTCTTGTATACACTATTCTAAATGATGCCTAACTATTGTTTTATACAAATGTATAATTTGCTTTTTTCCTTGTGCGATATATTTCTCCTAATCAACCCAAGAATTTGATTACCCTTTGAAGCTGCAATATTTCCTAAGTCCTTTTTTGTATTAGTAGGCCCCTACTTAGAATAGTGTCTCCAATTTACAGTGTACATCCAAGTTTCTGTGTCCAGTATATATGCATTTACATTTCCCAAAATTGAATAGCATCTGCCATTTTTCAGACCATTTAAAAAAATATTTTCTAGATAGTTTTCTAAATGTTGTTTACCACCATCATTGTTGACCTTTCTAAACGCTTTTGTGTCATCCGCAAATTTCAGTACGTTGCCTGTTATATTAATAAAGGTCCTAATACTGACTCTTGGTATCCCACTCAAAACTTCTTTCCAGTTTGAAACCTCTCCATCTACTACAACACGCCATTGTTCAACCCAGACGATTATGCCGTCCCCGGTACCTTGGGCTTTACATTTAAGTAGTAGTCTTTGATGTGGCACTTTGTCAAAAGCTTTCTGAAAATCTAAGTAAATAATATCTACTAGCGATCTATACACTTAGTGATTTCTTTAAAAAAATAACATATTTGTTAAGCATGATCTCGCTTTTAGGAATCCATGTTGAGATGGATTTAATAACTTATGCTTAACAAGGAAGTCCACCACATGGTTTTTAATTAACCTTTGTAATAATTTACAAATCACTAATGTTAAACTAACCGGTCTGTAATTCTCTGACTTATTTCTCGAACCCTTTTATTAAATAATCGCATGATGTTTACTACTTTCCATTCAAAAGGAACAATCCCTCTTTTAATGACAAGTTGAACACTCTCGCAAGTGGTATACTAATTTGTTCTACTGTTTCCATTAGTAGTCTTGGAGGAATTCCATCAACTCCAGGTGATTTATTGTCCTTCACTGCCTTTATTTTTTAGGTATCATTTCTGGAGTTACAATTACTGCCATAAATAGTCCGATTTAGGCTCCTGGAATTTAGCATCTGGCACTGGTAATGAACTCTTTGGTAAACACTGAACTGAACAAATCATTAAGGTCTTCCTCCACTGAACATCTTGTGATATTATTGTGATACTCATAGCTTCTTTCATATTTTTTTATTTCAGTCATAGCTGCATTAAGTGCCTCTTTGTAATTTGTGTAGTCTTCATCCTTTCTGCTATGTCTATAAACCCTCCACATAGTTTGCTTCTATTTATATTTATATTTCTAATTATTATAAATAAAAATAATAAAAAGAGTTTCTTTCTAGACCGTTTTTCATTGTTTTTTTTTCAAAGGAACAAATTGATCAATGATACTCTCAATTTCATATTTTAGAATGTTCCAACATTGAATTGCGATCTAATTCCTCAGCATTTTATTCCAATCTAACTTTGCTAGGTATGTTCTCATATCTTTATATTTACCTTGTGTCTCCTGTATGCATATCGCCGATTAGTTGACATTTAAATATCTACAGACAATGCAATACCAGCATAAGTAAATATCCCATACAACTGGAACATTCTCCCCCAGGAAGTGTTCCCCACAATCTAAGCCCACGGCGCGAGGCTGCGGCGTCAGACCTTCATCTACCCACAACATGAAACGTGATAGATTTTGTGAGTTTGTGTGGGGGGTGTGCGTGCGGGCGTGCGTGCGTGCGTGTGCAACGCTATTTAGCACCTCTGCATCAGTAAGAACCACTTTTTGTTCATGTATCGATACAAATATATAAATTTACATTAGTGATTTTGTGAATCATTTTAACGACATTGTGAACATAGTCGTCATAGTACCCACCAGAACAGCGGAATCACGAACAGGCCGGGTAACGACGTGATGATCAACAGGTGGCGCCAGTCGCGGACGAAGTACGCGATTCCTGCCAGCATTACAATGCTGAATGACCAGATCTGCATGAGAATAACTCCGGCTATCGTCCTGTTCTTGGCCGGGAAGAGTTCACAGGAGAGCACGTACGAGGGCATCATGGCCCCCTAAAAAGATAAGTTCTAACAGTAGACGGTATGACAGGGATCTCAACCTTCTACCTGTTTTGGAGGCCAACCTCCCATCAATTTTGAGAGTCCAACTCCCAGCTCCCTCCAATCCTGCTCCTACCTCCCACCATTTATTAGGACCATCCTCCCACCCCCCACGTCCTGCCACACCCCCTCAAATAGCGCGGTATCCGGTCCTTGGGACCGCGTAAAGGGTGTATACTTTACCCCAAGCTGTTCATTCCATCACCAAAACCGTCTCTGGGAGCATTCGGATACGCAACGACATAGACTACTAGTTCCCATGTAGGCTAACGCATCATTGTCTACAGCCAGGTAGATATAATCACTACGTCGCCGCGTTTAAGAAAGAACACGCGTCATAGAATGATATAATCACTACGTCGCCGCGTTGAAGAAAGAACACGCGTCATAGAATGATCTAACCACTACGTCGCCGCGTTGAAGAAAGAACACGTGTCATAGAATGATCTAACCACTACGTCGCCGCGTTGAAGAAAGAACACGCGTCATAGAATGATATAATCTCTACGTCGCCGCGTTGAAGACAGAACACGCGTCATAGAATGATCTAACCACTACGTCGCCGCGTTGAAGAAAGAACACGCGTCATAGAATGATATAATCACTACGTCGCCGCGTTGAAGAAAGAACACGCGTCATAGAATGATATAACCACTACGTCGCCGCGTTGAAGAAAGAACACGCGTCATAGAATGATACAATCACTACGTCGCCGCGTTGAAGAAAGAACACGCGTCATAGAATGATATAATCACTACGTCGCCGAGTTGAAGAAAGAACACGCGTCATAGAATGATTTAACCACTACGTCGCCGCGTTGAAGAAAGAACACGCGTCATAGAATGATATAATCACTACGTCGCCGCGTTGAAGAAAGAACACGCGTCATAGAATGATATAATCACTACGTCGCCGCATTGAAGAAAGAACACGCTTCAGAGAATGATATAACCACTACATCGCCGCGTTGAAGAAAGAACACGCGTCATATAATGATATAATCTCTACGTCGCCGCGTTGAAGACAGAACACGCGTCATAGAATGATCTAACCACTACGTCGACACGTTGAAGAAAGAACACGCACCATAGAATGATGTAATCACTACGTCATCGCGTTGAAGAAAGATTACGCCTCAGAGAATGATATAATCACTACGTCGCCACGTTGAAGAAAGAACACGCGTCATAGAATGATATAACCACTACGTCGCCGCCTTGAAGAAAGAACACGCGTCACAGAATGATATAACCACTACGTCACCGCGTTAAAGAACGAACACGCGTCAGATAATGCGTGTATTTACTCTGGTAGTATTACGTTATGAAAAAGCTCGCGTCAAGCCTTCAACAATATTGACACGTCCGCCATTACCGAATGCACAGCAGCAGGGTGGCCTTAGGGTTCTCAAGACCCACCTAGGCCACGAAGAGGGGTCTTAGACCCCCTGTGTCCGTGGTGACAAATATTACGGTAATGGAACACGAAGGGGAGACCGGGACTTGTCCTCCCCCAGGGCAAGTCCGCCAACCGGCTTTTATTCCATGCCGTTGTAGAATTTAGTAATTTCGGTCACACGATTAAGTCACGTGATCATCAAACTACATGCAGCGCAGTGTTCGAAATGACCACTGACTCCGAACAAAAATCTTCTTCAAAAACTTCTTCTCAGGAACTGTAATGGCTATTAGCGCTTATTTTTGTGAAAAAAACGTGCTTGCTATTATAGCGACCTGTAGTTATTTCGACCTGTACTTATTTTACCAACGTAGGTTGAATGCACTTGTTGTAAGTCGCTCTGGATAAGAGTGTCTGCTAAATGAATAAATTGTAATTGGAAATTGTGGTCTAAACCATTGTTACTGGAGTAATGCGCTTGCAGACACAGTGCTCTGTAATTCTGAGAAGTAAAACGCCAGGATAAAATGTGCCTCAACTAAACACTCATTGGTGGCATTACTGCAGACACCCAATAGATGGCGCCCGTAACCATAGAACACACACTCATCAATGATATGAGTGGAATGATTTAAGATGTTTTTAACATATATTAACTGAATGACAATAGAGTGAGCTGAATGAATCAGCTAAACTACCAACATAATGATATCGAGTCCTGTGAAAACCGTCAAGTTCTGCGAAAACCGTCGAGTTCTAGCACAGACGAACCAGAGTAGTCTCACACGCAGCAACAGGTGCAACACCGGAAGGGTAATTACATCGGTACCATGATGAAATGTGGGACCCCCTAAGCTTATATTTTTCTTTCTTATGGCAGGACCCCCACCATTTCGAACACTAATGCAGCGGGAACCTGACGTCCAAGAGTTGCTGGCTGGAAAGTTGTAAACTAGAAAACTGAATTTGGTGACTGAAAGTAATATTTTTTATTTTGTTTCGATCAAATTTCAGTATTTATAAGTGGCATTGGTTAGACACTCAGAGTGTTCAGTAAGGCCCTTATATCAGAGCTATTGTTTATAAGTGACATTGGTTAAACACTCAGAGTGTTCAGTAAGGTCCTTATATCAGAGCTATTGTTTGGATCTTGCGTTGTTGCTCTGTCCAGTGGCAGTGATATTTAGTTGCCGCCCACCAAATATGTCTCTGTGATGGGGCACGTCCGCCTATGTCCTACGGGGCAAGTTCGTCCCTAGGATATCTGATGTAAAATGCATAGGATCACTTGTAAACAAAAACACACTAACGTGCACTCTATTATGTTAATAAAGACTTCCAATTGTCCAGTTTAGTGTCATTTTGTAATAAAAAAAGTGACGAAACCAGATTTTATTTCACCATTTTCTAGCCGAACGTTGTTTTTTGTTTGCCTGGTTTATTTCATAGATACAACAGAATTTGTGAGGATTTTAGTTAAGTTTCTAACAAATCTGTGCCACAAACATGACGTTTTTTGACATAAAAATAAGACAAAACTGCACTGCTCTTGTGTATTTGCTGCTTAAAGTACGTGTGGGGCGAACTTGCCCCGGCCCCTGGGCGGACTTGCACCGACATGAGGTAAGTCCGCCCATGCTTGGGTAAGTGTACGAAGCATCAGACTTGGGTGTTGGCTTGTAATAGTGTTTGCATTTGTTGATAGCACAATATATTTTCGTTCAATTTAAGGCCGAAACTGATCCTCTATCTCTACAAATACAGTTTCCGGATCTATCAGAGTGTCTCCCCATAGAGGCCTACATCGGAACTAGTATCAATGTAAAGACTGAAATGTATTAGGAGCCGGAGATCCCTGATGTAAATAGAACGACACATGTGTCGCCCACCCCCGCCCAACCCCCACCCCACCCCCACCCCACCCCCACCCCACCCCCACCCCCCGGTTCGTAAGTAGAATGATATATGACTACGATTGACTGAGACTCCCTGTCAACAAGCCTAGATCCACCCCTAATGCATTACCTACAACTGACAGAACATATTTGAAGAAAGTGTGTTTTGACAAATCTGAGCCAGGTCCAAATTCAATTCGTTCTACTAGTGTCAAGAAACTGCAGTTGTCTGCAGCGGAACAGTTGTAGTCCAAACGAGATTGACATTAGTTTGATTGATTCCTTCTCTCTGAGGAACTGGTGGTTATTGCGCCGAGGCTGTGTTTGCCTTTCTCGAATAAATCACACACAACAACGAACATGGCCGCCGGTAAATTATGTCACACAATTGGGGTGAATAGGTCAATGTTACGGAGCGTGAACAGGGCAATAGTTTTAAATGCTAGGTGATATGGCCAATGAACGGTTTGACATAGGCCACGGTCTTACAGGGATATAACCTCCAACACTGCTCGATGGATACACATGATTGAATTTAGACCAAGGTCTTCCAGGAATATAATCTCCAACACTGGTCGATCAATACACTTGATTGAACTTAGGCCAAGGTCTTCCAGATATATAATATCCTACACTGCTCGATGGATACGCAGGATTGAACTTAGGCCAATGTATTCTTGGAATATAACCTCCAACACTGATGGATACACAGGATTGCAACGTATGTGGGCGATGCAACTAAATCACAGAAGAAAGACGAAAACCCATGTCCAAAGGGGTAAATTATTCATGCCAAACATGTTGTTTAACGATGAACAATTCATATTTGTCAAGAATGCCAAGGGTGGTTGTCTTCATGATATCTTTACAGTCCCTGGATCACACACCGCACATGTTAAGCTACCCTCACTGTTTTTGAGTTATTGCTACACCGGTTTTCTTTTCATGTATTTTTTACCCAAAAGAAGCCCTGCGATTGTTCTACCAGTATATTTCTAAAAACTATGACAGCTCGTGAATGGTAGAGTTATGATTCCACGCTGTGATGAAATCGATCCAGGTCCGTGAATAATTGTGTGGTTAGTTTGAACGGATTTTTCCTAAATACACGACTAATAGCGATCAGTTCGAATACAGTGTCGGCAACAAGGGTTACGAGGGGAACAAGCAACTTAACATAGACGTCCCTGTTTCATCTGCGGCTGGTAGACTAGAGTAGTGTGACAATAGGAGTAATTTAGCGTTCTTCTGTTTCACTTGGTTGTTTAATTGTTGTGTTAATTAAGATATTTGGTATTTTAGCAAACTGAAGTCTGGATATAGTTTAAATTACAGTAAATATAGAGGCCTAGTTCTCAACCAGGGACGATTGTAGCAGCCAGACAACGCATGTGAGCCGGCGCTTTGTCGTTGCTAATAATTACACCGTTGCTAATAATTACATGGCATAGTATACAGGCCAGGAAAATGGTAGGCTATATTTATAAATAATGATGTCTTTAAACTGGACCATTAGAAACACGGGCACAGGTCTCCGTCGGTGGTACATTGATCTTAGCTATATGAATCCTAGCCTAGGACGTCAATGTCCCTGCAATGCTTCAGTGTCTCAGAGGACATCCACATGCGTCATATTCATTAATGTATCATTCATTTGAATACACTTGTAATCGCTACAAGCAAACAAATGTTAGCATAGGCATGTGTTTTGATGATACAGATTAGTAAATTCTTAAATAAAATATATTGTTGAATAAACATTTTGAAAAACCACCATATCTAGTACAAGATAGATAAGACATTTTATTGATCATGGTGTTAAAAAAAATGGGGCATTGCCCCTAAAGCTTTGCTGTTTCATTTGCTGAACAGGCCCTTCTGATTTGCTATCTGGGAGCAAATACCCGAAAAAGATACTTTCCATTGTAAAGGACAACAATTTCCACAATAAAGGCAGGTTCAGGACATCTAGATATTGAAAGTTAATGGAATGGATTATGGAATGGAGTATTTCCATAAAAGGGGAATATATATGGGGCGCGATAGCATACCGGTTAGAACGCCGAACTCTCAATGGAGAGAACCCGGTTTCAAATCCCACTGCGGTCGTTTCGAACCTTTGGCAAGTTTGATCACCCCACATTGTCACAGTTCACGCAGCTGTATAAATGAATACATACATATATATATATATATATATATATATATTATACAATATGTGTGTATATATATATATATATATATATATATATATATATATAATATGTGTGTATATATATATATATATATATATATATATATATATACAAATTGTACTGTTGTAGTTTAGTTGGTGCGTGCTGATATGTGTATATATATATATATATATATATATATATATATATATATATATATATATATATATATATATCCCAAAAAGCACTTTCAATTGTAGAAAAGGGCACAGTGTATATATATATATATATATATATATATATATATATATATATATATATATATATATATATATATATATATATATATATATATATATATATATATATATATATATATATATATATATATATATATATATATATATATATATATATATATATATGTATATATATATATATATATATATATATATATACACACACACTGTGCCCTTTTCTACAATTGAAATATATATATGTGTGTATATATATATATACACACTGTGCCCTTTTCTACAATTGAAAGTGCTTTTTGGGACATTGCCCCCCCCCCACCATGGAAATTCTATAAAAAGCGCCCTGATACAGAGTTCGTGTCCAAACAACCAACCTGTAGGAAGACTCCCAGCACAAGCCGCAGCGCCGTGAACACGTAATAGTTGTGCACCCAGGCCGTCGCGAACGTGGTGGCACAGCCAGCGCATGCGCTGGTCAAGAAGGTGCGCTTCCGGCCGAATTTATCTGAGACGGGCATTACGGTCAACGACCCTAGGATGACACCAAGGACGAGGGCCATCTGTGTCGTCTCACTGCCGTAGCCCTTGTCACACACCAAGTTCCACTGGCGACACAGCACAACTATGTCAAGTTTGTCATGATGTTGTCTTAATGCAGCTTAGGTCCAAGTAAAAAAAAAGTTTTTTTTTACGCTTCATTTCAAACACAGTTGCAATGTGGATACGGTGTATACGATGAATACAATATGTGAGGCAACATCTTTGAAGGGGTTGTTCAGGTATCATTTGTGATAGAGAAACTAGTGGAATCAATTGTAATTTCAGTTGTAATCAATTTTAAATTAATTTGTCGCAATTATACTTTTACAGTTAAAATTACATCATCGGTTCAATTCAATCGGTTCAAACTTTTTTACAATATGTAGTTGGACCCAGCCATTTTATCTCCTTTTACGGTGTGTGTGTGTGTGTGTGTGTGTGTGTGTGTGTGTGTGTGTGCGTGCGTGCGTGCGTGCGTGCGTGCGTGCGTGCGTGCGTGCGTGCGTGCGTGCGTGCGTGCGTGCGTGCGTGCGTGCGTGCGTGCGTGCGTGCGTGCGTGCGTGCGTGCGTGCGTGCGTGCGTGCGTGCGTGTTACTTGTTCGGTGATGGTGAACGAGTCTCCCTCGTACTCCCAGCCGAGTGGACACGGTATTGTCCGGTTGGTGGCACTGCTGTAGTTTTCGTACACCTTGCAGCTGTCATAGCGGCGCTCTCCAGCAACTTCTCGATACGGGATTGACACATTCGGCGACACGGCGACCGGAAGTCGGCAACGATGCTTTGAGTCTGCGCCTGCGCAAAAAAGGCAACGTATACGATTATCGTGTGGGTTATTGTCAATGCATTGCCTGAATATCAAATTGTACTGTTGTAGTTTAGTTGGTGCTGATTATTTGAGACAAGGGACATTTGCTGGCATTTTGTGTTGGTCTAGCGCTTAGGAAATTCCAGTTGCTATGTGATTTTGTTTGCTCGGGTGGATGTCTTGTAGCCTAACTTTGAATAGAAACTAGTAATATAACTTTGAATACTAAGATTTGACTATCCTTCTTAAGACATACTTTCGTTCGGTTAAAGTGTCCGTTGTTTTCTATGTAATCAAAGAATATTACTATTTTTCGAAGTGTGGTCTCTATTGCGGTCTATTCCTTTAAAGTTACACGGAAGTTGGCTATGCTATGATGAACTCCACAAAACAAACGTCAATACCATTAGACAACAGACGTTTCGCACAGTGCGTTGACCCACATATGTCCTTAAATAATTAATATGCTCTTAGTGGTCTACACGAAATAGCATATTATTGATTGGGATCATTCCTATTCTTCATCTCTGTGAAATCGCCCAACCTGCCGTTTGCGAAATTCATTCTTGCGCTAAGTCCACGTCCCATATGTCAAGATAGATCTTACTGCAATATTATAAATATTTGTGTTTTAAATTTCACCTGCATCACTGGTTTCTCAATATATGCAGTCTTAAACGTGTTGAGTTATATATAATGTTGCATATGTAAACGAGAGACCGACCTTGAGACATATAATAGTAGTATTGGCCTACTCGGGTAATGCAGTGAACGACACCGAGAGCTGTGTCAGGTCAACTAACCGCAGAGATATAGACACCAGACTATAGCAATCTACCAGTGCTATACAATTAAACCAGGTTCATTAAAAAAAATATTTATCAGTTCACTGATTCCCAAGCTTCTTGCGAAAACAAGATGAATATAGCAATTGCGTGATAAGAATCAGTGATATGCATACGTAGAGAATGGAACTTGATCAAAGATCAAAGCGTCGCGACAAGTATAGGGAGATAACATCAAAAACACTCCCACCGACATAGGGTGTGTTATCAATACGTTACACACAATTAAATGGTACATCGTTGTTCGCTTTGTACTGGCTGCTCGGCAGCAACACGCAGTCGGGGCCTACTATTTGGATATGTAGGCCCATGTGGATATATTTGCTTATGCAATATACGTTGTGTTATCCAAGTCTACAATTTACAGTTTTAACGAAATGTTGCACTTAACGTTATGATACATTTGGAAAAATCGGGATTTTGAAATTCATGGCAACCGAAAATTGCTCATATCGGATGCCCACATATAACTACCGAACTGCTGAACAACGCGGTTTCCAGTGAGTATTGTGTATGGCATACGTCGAACCGCACTCACCTATAAATATGATGGCCATCATCTGCCAAGACGGGATGATCTCGCTCGGTATTCTGATGAGGAAATACATGATCATCTGCCACGGCTTGCGCCACGGGTTTCCAAGACTCGACATCGCTTCGTTCGGGTCCATGATCGCTGGTGTGTGTGGGACGGCGTACGTCGTTATGTATGACGCCGTTCGTTTGTGTTCGTTGGTCTACGTCGCACGCTGTGAAAGCGGTCTGTATCCACATCTAGTGAACCGGAACGACGATATCAGTCCAACCAGGTCACGCAGCTAATGTTTCCAGTCAACGTGTTTATAAACATGCACCCACGTGAACACGCAATGTCACTGAATTGTTCTAGCGATTATTGTTGAGTTACTTGATGAGTTTTGTTATTGCATGTAGACTGAGTAGACTGCGAAATAAATAGCGTCGTGTTAGGTGGGCAGCCTGTGTAATAAATAATTTGTTAATAATAATTATGTACCGGTCCAGTTCACTTTGCGTGTTCACGAACACGCGGAAAATCTAGGCATCGCTTGTGTTAGGTAAACGCGGTCTTTGTAGGCCGAAGTACGGCGACTTTTGACGTCTTATGTAAGATCAAAACACCAGGGTAGTGCTTTCAACGTACCATCAAAACACCAGGGTAGTGCTTTCAACGTACAATCAAAATACAAGGGTAGTGCTTTCAACGTACAATCAAAACACCAGGGTAGTGCTTTCAATGTACGATCAAAATACCAGAGTAGTGCTTTCAACGTACGATCAAACCACTACGATCAAAACACCAGTGTAGTGCTTTCAACGTACGATCAAAACACTACGATCAAAACACCAGTGTAGTGCTTTCAACGTACGATCAAAACACCAGGGTAGTGCTTTCAACGTACGATCAAAACACCAGGGTAGTGCTTTCTATATACGATCAAAACACTATGATCAAAACACCAGTGTAGTGCTTTCAACGTACGATCAAAACACCAGGGTAGTGCTTTCAATATACGATCAAAACACCAGGGTAGTGCTTTCAACGTACGATCAAAACACCAGTGTAGTGCTTTCAATGTACGATCAAAACACCAGGATAGTGCTTTCAATGTACGATCAAAACACTACGATCAAAACACCAGTGTAGTGCTTTCAACGTGCGATCAAAACACCAGTGTAGTGCTTTCAACGTACGATCAAAACACCAGTGTAGTGCTTTCAACGTACGATCAAAACACCAGTGTAGTGCTTTCAACGTACGATCAAACCACCAAGGTAGTGCTTTCAATGTAAAATCAAACCACTACGATCAAAACACCAGTGTAGTGCTTTAAACGTACGATCAAACTCTACGATCAAAACACCAGTGTAGTGCTTTCAACGTACGATCAAAACCCCAGGGTAGTGCTTTCAACGTACGATCAAAACACCAGGGTAGTGCTTTCAATGTACGATCAAAATACCAGGGTAGTGCTTTCAACGTACGATCAATACACCAGGGTAGTGCTTTCAACGTACAATCAAAATACCAGGGTAGTGCTTTCAACGTACGATCAAAACACCAGGGTAGTGCTTTCAATATACGATCAAAACACCAGTGTAGTGCTTTCAACGTACGATCAAAACACCAGTGTAGTGCTTTCAACGTACGATCAAAATACCAGTGTAGTGCTTTCAACGTACGATCAAAACACCAGGGTAGTGCTTTCAATGTACGATCAAACCACTACGATCAAAACACCAGTGTAGTGCTTTCAACGTACTATCAAAACACCAGTGTAGTGCTTTCAACGTACGATCAAAACACCAGGGTAGTGCTTTCAATGTACGATCAAAACACTACGATCAAAACACCAGTGTAGTGCTTTCAACGTACGATCAAAACACCAGTGTAGGGCTTTCAACGTACGATCAAAACACCAGGGTAGTGCTCTCAACGTACGATCAAACCACTACGATCAAAACACCAGCGTAGTGCTTTCAATGTACGATCAAACCACCAGAGTAGTGCTTTCAATGTACGATCAAACCACTACGATCAAAACACCAGTGTAGTGCTTTCAACGTACGATCAAAACACCAGGGTAGTGCTTTCAACGTACGATTAAAACATTACGATCAAAACACCCACTCATAATATATCACTTCCACGAAGAAAAAGAAAATTTGTTTTAATTTGTTTAAAGTCATAGATTAAGAGTTAATATGTTACGCATTATAATTAATTATATTACTGTTGGAACCTTTTGCATGTATAAATATATATTGTTATTATTTGTTTCTTCAAAAATAAATACCAGCATGACAAAATGATTTATTAAAGGTTACATAAATATAATCCGAACATAATTATGGTTATTATTACCTGTGGTTATTATATAAATGGCAACCTCGTCAGCTAACTACGCTAACTTGGCCAATGTAATGTTTTGAACGTACATTAAAACACTACTGTAGTTTTGGAGGTCGAACGGTTGTATTTCGAACTTACTGCACCGGCTGATGTTTACGTTAGACGCCCAAACGTCTGTCTGCCAACTACGTTTAAGTGGGGAACGAGAGGATGGTTTTACACTTGCTCAACTTATGTCTCAACGTGACCTAGAACACTACTTTCAAGACGTTTTTCTGTGTTTTATGTCACATCCTGGATTTGTTTTGAAATATTGTGTTTCAGTGTTATTTACTGAAACCCATCCAGATTATGCCCGTTCATTCACGGGTGTGTTTTCATGTGTGTGCGTGCCTGTGTGAATATGTGTGCGTGTGTTCGTGAGGGGTGAGGGCGTGCGTGCATGCATGTGTGCATTCGTGCGTTTGTGTGTGGGCGCGCGCGTGTGTTCGTATGCGCATATGTGTGCACTACCTGTATTCTTGCATGCACGTATTCATTTATATATGTATGAATGTATGTGTGTATATGTATGCATGTATATGCGTATGTGTGTATGCATATATGTATGTAAGTATGGATGTATGTATTTATGTATGTATGTATGTATGTACGTGTGTATGCATCTATGTATGTATGTATGTATGTATGTATGTATGTATGTATGTATGTATGTATGTATGTGTGTATGTATGTGTGTATGAATCTATGTATGTATGTATGTATGTATGTATGTATGTATGTATGTATGTATGTATGTATGTATGCATGTATGCATGTATGTATGTATGTATGTATGTATGTATGTATGTATGTATGCATGTATGTATGTATGTATGTATGTATGTATGTGTGTATGTGTGTATGTATGTGTGTATGCATCTATATATGTATGTATGTATGTATGTATGTATGTATGTATGTGTGTATGTATGTGTGTATGCATCTATGTATGTATGTATGTATGTATGTATGTATGTATGTATGTATGTATGTATGTATGTATGTGTGTATGCATCTATGTATGTATGTATGTATGTATGTATGTATGTATGTATGTATGTATGTATGTATGTATGTATGTATGTATGTATGCATGTATGTATGTATGTATGTATGTATGTGTGTATGCATCTATGTATGTATGTATGTATGTATGTATGTGTGTATGTATGTATGTATGTATGTATGTATGTATGTGTGTATGCATCTATGTATGTATGTATGTATGTATGTATGTATGTATGTATGTATGTATGTATGTATGTATGTATGTATGTATGTATGTATATATGTATGAATGTATGTGTGTGTATATGTATGCATGTATGTGCGTATGTGTGTATGCATCTATGTATCTATGTGTGTATGTATGTATGTATGTATGTATGTATGTATGTATAAATGCATGCATGTTGATGACACATTAATGTAGCTTCTTTGCAATATTTTCACAAAGGGGAGTTTCCCTATATCCCATAGATGCATGTTCCTACTTCAATACAGGGTTGGCAGTCGTCCCATCCCGCTAGCTACATCGGCATTTGCCCGAAACCACGCCCTGATTGATAGTCAGACTTGGGTGTTACGAGGCCCCTGCAACACATATGTAAAAAGGTTCTACGGGCCCTCCGACTAGACCAAGCAGCACTTACCTATGAAAACTGGCTTGGCTTGTAGGTGCACATTACATAGAACATAATTACAGCGATACTCACTATTGACTAAGTGTAGTAGTCGTAACCAGGCCTGACGTAGAACGGTTCTAAACAAGCTCCATCGTGTTTTGACAACGATCGAGTTACATACGTGATATATGATGCGACTATGAACGCGTCCGACCAAGTGCACTGCGATGTTGTCTGCCGGATGCCCATGTTGTGTGATAGGCCTACAGGTGTGGCGAGGTAGTTGTGCAATCTCTTCCGTAATTCGAACTGTTTTCTTAACCATGGGAACGGAATAGTGGTGAATGCCACAGCTGTTTTTGTTGTATGCGTGTCAAGCCCTCTGTGTACTCAACAGAGATAGCAGCCCAAACATCAGTAGAGGAATCTATTAATATGTTTAAGGTTTGTTTAGTAAATGTTACCATTTTTCTTCGTGACGGTTTCAGATATTAATATATTACAATAACTGATGTAGTGAATTTTCAGAACTACCAGCAGAGGAAGACAGCAAACAGCGAAACACAACTACACAAACGTCGTCGGGAAGGGATGCGTCATAAAGGCTTACTTTAAACATAACTAATTATGTTGAAGCCCATTGGAGAGTGACGTACGAAACAATAAGCTTCTGGTACAGCACGTGCAGAACATATTTATCAGTCAAATCTAAACATTTCACTCAATTCGCTCAACGATTAACCCGTATGGTCTTACCTACGGTTGTGTGTGTGTGTGTGTGCGTGCGTGTGTGTGTTCGTGCGCGTGAGTGAGTGAGTGCGTGCGTGCGCGTGCATGCGTGCGTGCGTGCGTGCGTGCGTGTGTGTGTGTTTCAAACAAGATTTTTGTATTACCGGATGTGGCCCGCGTTTTCCAAGTGACAGGCGCATAACAGACCGTCAGTTCAAAACACGTCCGAAGAGCGATTATCGCGAATATCTGCAGGTACGCACAGTCGGCTGCACCAAACCTTCGCGAGGATATATCCCCATTTGCAAGGCAAGTTCCTTGTGAACATGCGCACAAACCAGCGTAATAATAGGGGTTGGTTTGCGATTTTAATGATTTTGGTCACAAGTCTAACATATGTACACCACTCTTGGTTGGCAGCTATGACGGCCGACTATCTCTACCAGACGGTCTACCTGCTGGACCAACTGGTCGCTTTGTTGGCTGCATACGTATGTACTTGGAGCTCTTTTGGCTTTGAGGCCGTTTGGCACCGGAGACGTGCCCACCGCCCGAGACCAGCCAGCCGCCCGAGACGTGCCCACCGCCCGAGACCTGCCCACCGCTTGAGACGTGCCCACCGCCCGAGACCTGCCCACCGCCCGAGACCCGCACGCCCCCCGAGACGTGCCCACCGCCCGAGACCTGCCCACCGCCCGAGACTTGCCCACCGCCCGAGACCCGCACGCCCCCGAGACTTGCCCACCGCCCGAGACCAGCCAGCCGCCCGAGACCTGCCCACCGCCCGAGACCCGCACGCCCCCCGAGACTTGCACACCGCCCGAGACCTGCCCAGCGCCAAAGATCCGCACGCCCCCGAGACCTGCACACCGCCCGAGACCTGCGCTCCACTCGAGACTTGCACACCTCCCGAGACCTGCCACCGCCCGAGACCTGCGCTCCACTCAAGACTTGCCTACTGCCGGAGATCTGCCCTCCACTCGAGACTTGCCTACGTGTTTCAAAATAAACACGAAATATACGAGCCCACGAAATTTGCGACATGTGTAGGACTGCCACTAAAATATAATTTACTGTCAGTTGTGTTTTTAGTAAGGTCCTGAAATTTGTTTACTGTTTAGTTAAAATATATGTATATGTAACTGTGTTAACCGTTTCTGTTTCTTTATCTAATGCTTCGTTAAAGCGCGTTCAAATATTTATTGTAAAATCGAGCTAACCACTTGTAAACAGCGTACAAGTAATATTTACGAGTCGTGAACTCGACAATAGAAAGGGTGCCGAGTTGGCAACTCGTAATTTCTGTTAGTGCGACATGTATGGTGTGTCGGCCGGTTTTTGCAAGTGGTGAACTCGTATTCGCGGTAGATACGAGCTCACTGGAACGCAGCATAAAAATTGTTTCCGAGTTGACGACCTTCACCTTGCTAGTCACAGTGGCGGCAACCATTGATTGAATCTTGGGTGAGATTTATTTATGCATTTTATAATTTGCTTAGTTCAAAATAAAAAAACATTATCATATTGTCACGAAAAGTAGACCTAATGATATGTAGAATGCAGGTCGCGATAAATGTATGATGACTGCTTTGTCTACTTCCGGTTGGACTGCACCGAATACAAACAAGTCGTGCACACGAGTTCGCTTCTCGAATTCACGGTAACTACTACCGCACTGGAACGCAGCTAAATTATTATTATTATTATTGTAAAAAAACTGAATTTTGAAGCCCATAAAGATATTTATGTCATGGTATTTACAACATATATTTTGGCTACACCATCGATGTTGTAGCTTAACTTTACTGTATGCAGCTATTGGTTTTTAGGATTTGCTGCTGTAGATATGGTGATGTTGCGATGTTATTAATTAAAGTGTTTTTGTGTTTCTCGGAATGTTTAACATTATTATTGTGTCAAGTTCATATTTGATGTGTTTCTGTAGCAGTATAATTACCTTTCCTATGTTTCGGTTCTGAATTGGATTTATTAATAAATGTAGTGGTAAATCATAATAAAAGCACTCCTGTCGAGAATCATGAACACATCCAAGTTATCCCCGTAAACAGTGCAGTGTCCTCAAATGAACATCGATACCTACGCCTAGATGTCGAACGGTAAGTTATTACATATTGATGTAGCCAATCATTGGGACCGTCCAAAGCGTCACCCCCTGCAGATCCGTTCATTTGAACACGACTCGACTTCCCTGGGAAGTTTGTAGCCCCGTCGCAATAACTGCGCGAAGATTACTCATTCATTCATAGACATCCCTGTCTATACCCAGGCACTTGTTTACACAGCTGGGAGAACTGAAGCAACGTGGGGAGAACGCATTGATTCGAATCCCAGTCGTCTTGAATGAGACTCTGATGTCCCATTCACTGTGCCACAGTCCCCCGCTGTCACGTTATATACGTGTCTGGCACTGTGTGTCACCAGCTCTATAATGTCGTAGTCGTGCATGGTGGGCTACAATGTACTGCCACAGTGTGGCATACTTCATCCGTCGTCTACATACCACAACTTATCTTCCCACTAGAACCAATGCTACAGTTGAGTCAGGCAATTCTAAACTTATCCATGGTGTGGGTATGGAGACTGTCTATGTGTGCATATGGCAAGGCAGCGACAGTATCCATACACATAACCAACCTATTAAAAATTTTCGTTTAACATCCTGTACATAAAATAAATAAAACTATCAGATAAAAAACCATTTCAGCAACATTAATGATACTAGTCTTTTAGTCGAATGTACCACCCACAGCGCATGCGCACAGTCCACAAACTCCTGTGTTAGCCCAAGTTTGGGCTGTTTGGAGTAAACCACTTGAGACTTGAGACTGCGCGCAAAATTCCGGTTCGGAATTAGGTAAAAAAAACTATACACTGTGATGTTGTGGCTTGTCACCGACCTACAGTAGCGTGATCGTTCAATCATCCAATTTAATTTCCGAGAAACCCATCTTGGAGTTTGCTCCCTGTATGTTGCTGCCAATGTCACCCAGATGTTTTCCTTGTACGATTGGGATCCTCGCGTAACTGACACGTGCATGTGCTGCCAACCACCCAAGGAGCAAGACTTGATTTGGCCAGTTATGTGCAAAGAAGAATATGCATTGGTTCTTCGTTGACCTGGGCAGTAAGTGGAAATATAAACGTGTGTCCAGAAGTCCGCAAATATGTGTCCTAGTCCGCAAGTATATGTCGTAGTCCGCAAGTATGTGTCGTAGTCCGCAAGTATGTGTCGTAGTCCGCAAGTATGTGTCGTAGTCCGCAAGTATGTGTCGTAGTCCGCAAGTATGTGTCATAGTCCGCAAGTATGTGTCGTAGTCCGCAAGTATGTGTCATAGTCCGCAAGTATGTGTCGTAGTCCGCAAGTATGTGTCGTAGTCCGCAAGTATGTGTCGTTGTCCGTAAGTATATGTCGTAGTACGCAAGTATATGTCGTAGTACGCAAGTATGCCCTCTTCCTTGTTCATTACTATTATCAGGGTGTAACTTACCCTTGAGACGGGGGGGAGGTATTAAACATTTCTGGCACCTCATTCCTATGCCATGAACCCGAAGGTAAAACAATGATACGTCTCCATTTCAAAATTTTGTGCTGCAAACAATAGTGCACAATTCTATCTACACACCCTAGCAAATAATGATACGCCTGCCTTGGTAAACCCAGCACCCACATCTATCTCCAGTCTAGACAATGAACAGCCAATAAATAAAATGTTTGTTTGAAAAGTACGTCATGTTTCAACCATCGATACATACCACAATATACCCTGTGTTCGGTAATTAATGGTATCTTAATATGTACCATCTGCATTGTGTGTGCGTGTGTGCGTTCGTGCGTGCCCGCGCGTATGTGTGGGCGTGTTTGTGAGTTTATGTGTACAGACCACGCAGGTTGAGATGACCGCGATGTCAAGACGAGGTGTACGTGATGCCAAGACGAGGTGTACGTGATGCGAATAAAACTAAAAACAACAACATCAATAACAACAACAACTGCGTCTTGCGTCATTGCCGAAAAAACCAGTCAAACCGCGTTGCCCGCAGCGCCACCAAGTGGTACGTTTGTGAGAGTGCATGCAACATGTAAACATGTTGTGTTTGTTAGTTTGTTAGTCACCCGTATTTTTTTCAGGGCAGTTATCATTAAGTAACATCTCATTCAACGTACAGTTCGCTGTGTGCTACATTCTTGCGAAAAAACGTGTGCCCATATAGCTCATGACAATACAGGACGTGCAGGAGGAGATACAAGCCGGGGAAGGCAGTGTTAGTTGAGCCACTGGGTTAGTTGAGCCACCCATGTTTCCCAGGAAACTACAGCAGCGACAGTTACTTGGTAACACCCAGTGACTGAACATGTTATTAGACCACGATTGTCGTAAATTAGGTGCCATATGTCACAACGGTCAGAAAATGTGCGTTAAAAGTATGGTTTTGGAATATTTCGAAATTTTTGGTGATTGTGATTAATGTCTGCTGGTGTGTAAACTTCCAACACCTGTGACCAGACTTTATAGTCTGTTCACTTACAAATGATTTAAGTGTGCACAGGGAAGAAGACTATTTACATCACTTCGCGAATTAATGAGAAGTTTATTAAAAAGCTTCATTTTCGAAACGGGGCTAGTTGAGCCACCCAAGGCCCCAGGGAGGGTGAGTTGAGCCACCCAAGGCCCAAGGGAGGGTTAGTTGAGCCACCCACGGCCCAACGGGGGGGGGTAGTTGAGCCACCCAAGGCCCAAGGGAGGGATAATCGAGAAGCGGATAAAGAACGAAGACGAGTGATCCTTACCCCAAAATACATCAAGAAATTCACTTTTCCGAGCAAATTGGGACATCGAATAGGTACAAGCCACACTAGCAGTTAGTAAACTGCGTTGCGATTGGCATATAAGTATATATTAATTAATTGTGTCGACTTATTAATTAAGCGTGTAGACTTGTCAGAGACGTGTTGTATCTATTAGGTAGTGTGTGTTGGCTGAGTTGGTATGAACTTGTTTTGCCACAACTTGTTTCGCCACAGCAGGGGCTATGTCAACATGCGCACATATTGGTCAATGGTGATAATTGGTAACTGCTTTCTAATGACTACTTTTAATAATGTGGTGTTCTGTGTAAATAGGCTCTGTAGCTCATTAATGGTCTTTCAGGGAGACCAATATGCTGAGTGTTTCATATATCACAACAGGCGGGACTGTGATTTCCTCCAGCTCGGAGCGAAACTCATAATTATAACAATAATCGCAATTACAGTGTATCTGAACAATATGCAAAGAGACGATGACTATCAACCTTAGTAACACGTTCGTGCAGAGCCAAACATGACATTATTCTGACTAAGATACCATAGTCACAACAGTTTGGTGTGGCGTTAAAATAAGATCTCGAGAACTACCATTTGACGGAGTCGGTTGTGCTTGCAGCCTCGGTAGAAGACATTTAACGGGGTCGGTTGTGCGTGCAGCCTCGGTAGAAGACATTTAACGGGGTCAGTTGTGCGTGCAGCCTCGGTAGAAGACATTTAACGGGGTCGGTTGTGCGTGCAGCCTCGGTAGAAGACATTTAACGGGTTGGTTCTGCGTGCAGCCTCGGTAGAAGACATTTAACGGGATCGGTTGTGCGCGCAGCCTCGGTAGAAGACATTTAACGGGGTCGGTTGTGCATGCAGCCTCGGTAGAAGACATTTAACGGGGCTAGTTGTGCGTGCAGCCTCGGTAGAAGACATTTAACGGGGCTAGTTGTGCGTGCAGCCTCGGTAGAAGACAGTTAACGGGGCTAGTTGTGCGTGCAGCCTCGGTAGAAGACATTTAACGGGGTCGGTTGTGCGTGCAGCCTTGGTAGAAGACATTTAACGGGGTCAGTCGTGCGTGCAACCTCGGTAGAAGACATTTAACGGGGTTAGTTGTGCGTGCAACCTCGGTAGAAGACATTTAACGGGGTTAGTTGTGCGTGCAGCCTCGGTAGAAGACATTTAACGGGGTCGGTTGTGCGTGCAGCCTCGGTAGAAGACATTTAACGCCTAGGTAGAAGACATTTAACGGGGTTTGTTGTGCGTGCAGCCTCGGTAGAAGACATTTAACGGGGCTGGTTGTGCGCGCAGCCTCGGTAGAAGACATTTAACTGGGTCGGTTGTGCGTGCAGACTCGGTAGAAGCGCAATGTATGCATTGGCTTATATGTAGCTGTTTCCAAAGTAAAGCAGAGTACCAATAAACTGCGAAACTAGTAACTGCAATTTGGTGTAGCAAGTCACGACTCGCTTTGCACCATTTCTGAGACTTATACCAGTTACTTATTATGCAGCTACAAGTATACTTAGAATTAGATAACCAAACCATTAACACTTTGACAACAGTTTGCAAACACAAAACCCACATATCCACAATCTCAGTCATTGAAAACATTACCTCAAAACAGCATCAAAACCACAATCGAATGACCCCCGACTTTAAACGACCTCACATCACTTGCCAAAAACATTGAAAGTGAAAAGTGAAACAAAAATCATGTTTTGGGGCTATGCACCTAAAAGGGATAGTAAAAATTAATCATATGCAACTAAATATTACGCCAATGGTTTATTCAGGATGCGTTCTAAATGTTGGATATTAAGGTCGTTGCTCCGGTTGACCGAGGACTGATATGTCGACCAGCGCGACCGATAAGCGCATGCGCAGTTCTATGAAAATCGGATAACGTACACTACGCGTGACGAATTAAGTGAGGCCGACATACCCAGAACCAACGTCTCAAATAAACAAACCATTTTTTTTACAAAGAGGACTAGTTTATCAAAAAAAAGCCAAAACTGTTACATAGGTTGAGTTTGGGCGCAAAAAACATGGCCATATCCTACTGGCATATACATGTATACAAATATAGTTTCATTTGGCGAACTAATTTTGCTATATTTTGACACTTGTGACCTAGAGTTATCTAACAGTCTGGCGCGGCCCATGAAATTAAGATGCGGTGTGTTCGTTAAGGTTTTCCTGGTAAACCAAAAACAAGAGGTTTATTTTTTACCTCAAAAATAACAAATAATGAGCCATTTGACATATTAGAGATATGCATTTAGACAAATAAAATATATCTATACATATAATATTATAATAGCACAAGTGTGCATAATGCATCTTTATTTGAAACCAGTATAGAAAACCATAATTAAAACAAAACCTTTTAATTTTAAAAGAAATAGGGATCGGTGGCTCTGACCACTGGCCTGCTTTTTTATTGTAGTAACTTTAATAGTTAATCAATTGTCTTAACTGTAGTAACTATAATATTTAGTTAATTGTCTTAATTGTAGTGACAACAATAGTTAATTAAGTGTCTTAACTGTAGTAACTATAATAGAAGCACTAGCCCAGATCCATGACTTTTCCCATTTAAGAATCCTGGTAACACAGCAACAGGTCTTTTCGAAATCAATTCTAACTGATGACAGAGTGTTCGCCATTGTTCGTCCACATCTCTCGCCCCCCCTCCCCCGCTGTTGCAGTCTAGACATACCAATGATGGGTTCACAATGAATAGTGCCATTCAGACTGTCCGCTCATGATTGGCTCCATGGACTGACAGCGACCGACTATAGATCACAGCTCAAACTGCAGCATCTCAGTTTTGGACACGTGAAGTGCCAACGTCTTTCTATTCAAATCATGTTGACGCTTGAAGCATTACCTGCACTTGCAGACAGCCAGTGGGAGGTCAGGGTATTCAGTCAGTCGTTGAAAAAGTGCACCTGTGTCATTTATGTTCAGGCTTCAGGTATGAATAGTTACAATTGGAATAATGTAGCCCTGGTTCTTGGGACGTTCCCGATGTTTTTATTGTTAATACATTGAATTGTGTTGTAGCAATGAATGAATGTGTGTTCTTTATTGCGCCGCTACAAATAGTTGTTAGGAATGATCACATACATGAGTAACACAGAGATAACTGCTAATGTGTTTTCAAATTTCGCGAATTAGCAGTGTTCGGTTATGCACAGCCATGAATTCTCTTAGCGGGCAAGGAAGCTGAGCCAAATCTACGAACTCTTTCACAGTGGTTCACCAGTCAACAAATATAAGAAAGGCCGCAGGACAACAGACTGTATTACTAACACATATTCACCATGATGGTCACAGCCAGACATCCACGAGACTTGCCATTCGTCGTGTTAGCTCTTCAGCGGGCTGGTGGCGCAACCTGCCAGACTAAAAATATACTAATGTAACACACAGTTCATTCAACCCAATGTATTTTCATTGATTAATACACACCCTTACATGTATAGTTGATGCCAGTCTGCTTGTAATATTAAGTACACGGTAACACACATGCACGCACGAATGCACGCACGAACACACGCACGCACGCTCGCTCGCTCGCACTGCACGCCCAAGCCTGAAGCTCAATATAAGCAGCTGTGTTGATGCAAAAGTAAAGGACAGTGCAAACATGGAGGTCCCGAGCTATTAGTTGATAATGCAAAACACTACTCTGTTTTATTTAATATTCAGTGACATTACTGTCTAACTACCATACTCCCAAACAGTTGCGCCTGTCAGCGTATTACCACTCAAACTCCCAACAAGTGGCGCCACACAGTGAATGTAATGTAAGTCACTCACGATTTCGCCACTGCCACAACTTACATTTGATGTGCCGATTCTGCACATCGTCATTTCATTTGGTAAACTCCTAATTTGTGTCAACAAATCTCCCAGTTTCAATTGCATTCAACTGTGCATATGAACAAAATAACGCTTATGGTACATTTATAAAAGCACTATCGAAACACTTTTCTGAAAACAGTTGTGTATAACTACATTTGAAGAGCCGGATTCCAAAACTCAGTTCAGCCCATTAAGAAAAAAAATGAGATACTGATTGATCCCCGTCGCTCAGCTGTATGTCTTCCATGTTAACTTGATAGGGTTTCCAATCTGGGCTCAGTTCATATGGGTAAAGCCTGCTAAGTTGGCAGATTTTTCAAAAAACGAGTCCAGTCCACCAGCGACAGTTTTCCAAAACGGAGTCAGTCCTGTGTATGCACATGGCCGAGTGCGCTGAGGCGAAGCGAATATCGCGGAAACCACGAATGAACAAGGCACTGCCTTGACAGAAGATTACCACTCGCCCGTTGATCGAGAATACGAAAACGTAATCCAGATAACTTGAAGAGAAACCCCACAAAGCCAACCAATCCCATAACAGATCCGTTTCTGGAAGTATTTCCAAGATAATCTGTTACGTTAGTCTATGTCTTGTTAGTCTGTGCTGTATAGGAAATATATTTAATACTTCAAAAATATCTAAGTTGAAAGTTGTTTTTTATTCCATGGCCTGTTTTGGAAAAAATGCTTAATTTAAAATAAATCATAATTACATTTTCTGACAAATGGATTTGGTTTCATCAGACATATGATAGAGATTATTTACATGCATAGATGCATATACAGTAATAATATAATACACTAATTTGGCGCCATTCTTCTTTAGTCGTTTACTCAAAATTATAAAAATGGACTTAGTTTTGGAATACGGTTCTTTATTTGATGAATTTATAAATGTTTGGGTTATGAACAGTCACACAGTCATTGTGAAAATAAGTTTACACTTCACTCGAACACGGCACGGTTGATGAAAAAATTAAATAATATTCCAACAAACACCCGTCTAAGTAAATGCACTGCCTGTGGATTTAACTCGCTGAGATACATCGACATCGCGCGGTCGCCATTATGTTGACTCAAGCGTTCCGCAGCATCACAGATGCGGCATAATGGTTAATGGTTATGAATACTCTTGTCTGTAGGTTTTAACTGGGCACAGTTGGTCAACAGTGACCAGACGTAACAGAATGTCATAATCCAAGCTAGCTAGCCAGCCAGTCAATCTACCATCCATCCATCCATCCATCCATCCATCCATCCATCCATCCATCCATCCATCCATCCATCCACCCACCCATCCATCCATCCATCCATCCATCCAACCATCCATCCATCCATCCATCCATCCAACCATCCATCCATCCATTCATTCATTCATCCATCCATCCATCCATACATCCAACCATCCATCCATCAATCCAGCCACCAAGCCAGCCAGTCAGCCTGCCTGCCTGCCTGCCTGCCTGCCTGCCTGCCTGCCTGCCTGCCTGCCTGCCTGCCTGCCTGCCTGCCTGCCTGCGACCCTAGTCATCGGCGGTAGTGTCGTGACAGTAGCTGTGACAAGGTCGACACACAAACTACTGTAGAATTCGCATTAATTCGTCGGTTTTTCTATTCGACTGTCGATGTTGTTATGAAAGCAGCTGCGTAAAGAGGGTCATCGTGAAAGGTACTTAATCAAATAGATTTTTTGCTAGTCTCATTTCAAATCAATTTTGCGAAAAACCAAACCTACCTAGTATCCACTGCAACATGCTAGCTCGTTTATGCAATGTTTTATGTAGTTTTTGTGAAATCATCAGACAAACTATTATTTGGTTAAACTTCGTAACTTTGTCATGTTCTCGGCGAGACGATGGAGGTCACGCCCATGATCAGTTTGACCTACACAGTGTTTTCCATTTTGGATATCCACTATTTTATCCTTACCAGATATAACGACTAAAGTAAATTTTTTTCGAATATTTGAAAAAAAAGGCATTTTTATTAAACAGACTGCGCACATTACTTAAACTAGTCACACGCTACAAATCTGGACACGAGAAAACCGGATTCGCGATGGACTGAACCATTTGATGAAGCAGCTTGACCAACTAACCGCCCTCGAAACACGAGCGGAAGTCGCTATTAGTCACACTGTTGACAGCGCAGTATATCTCGATTGATCAGGTGACACGAAGGCACATGACGAAGTCACTCGGCTCGAGTGGAATGACCTGATTAATTTAAGCCTGTACGCTTGTGTTGACATCTAAACGGGGTTGTATTGGCCTGCTGCTGAACGAACTCAGGTAGGTATTGTGGGTGTGAGGTTATGTTCCTGCCGCAGCGAACGTGGGCATACAAATTGAGCGCTATGTTTACACCCAACAGGCACAACATCAAAATAAACCGTGACCTCATTTCACAAGTTCAACGATGACGCAAGCAGCTATACATAGCATTGGTTGTCAAAGGGCTCATTGTGTAAACACAACCATTTACTGCACTGATCGGCTAGAGATAGAGATGGGGGAAATATATTCACCGCAACATTAAGCAGATATGCCAACGTTTAGCTATGTACTACTTACGCGGAGACAGGTACGGACGATCGTCTTTGACTCGCCACAGTCATATTTGGAGGGCGTGACCGTGCATTGTAAACCATTGCTTTAACAGGAGGTGACAGTGCATCGTAAACGATTGATGTAACAGGGCGTGACAACAAGAAATGACCCTCGATGGCCCTCGCCGGATGGGTGACATTTGACATACCTGTATCCGCGTGGGTAGAAGCGGCCGGAGCACTCCGGAAAAATCTATTTTATAACTATAGGCATACTCTGCTTAATATAATTACTTCGGGCCGGAGCAATTTAATTATATTAAGCGGCTGATTCTCTTTAGCGGCGCGATTTAATACAGCGGCAATAGGAATGATTAGGTCTCAACCAGTGCATGTCGTTACACTAAACGGCTGACTCTATTATTTTTTATTCTGTTAAGCGGAGTCTCGTTATCAAAGCTTGTCTAAACGTGTGTATTATTGACGTTTTCAGCTACGCTAAAAGACCTGGCCGATCGCAAAGAACCGCACATCTACGATCGGATCCTTGGCATATCACCTGACGTTTATGTTTTGACCTACAAAATGCACATTTTCTCTCTGTCCGTTGTCCTGCTCGTGGGAGCGGCTCAGGAAATAGGCAAGTATTTACGGATTTACAAACAATGACCTTGGGTCAAATGGGATGGACTACATTCTTAATTATTATTTTTTATTTACTCTACATTTAAAATTTCAAAGAATAATATATATATATATATATATATATATATATATATATATATATATATATATATATATATATATATATATATATATATATATATATATATATATATATATATATATATATATATATATATATATATATATATATATATATATATATATATATATATATATATATATATATATATATCTTCTACGTTACGTATATTTTTCATGCATTACAATAATATTTACCTACATCCAGAAACGCGTTCATTATGATCCGTTGATGTGCATCGCTATTATTTATCGTCAAGTATCTGTGGCGTCCAAGTAAATGCAACTTTTGGAAAAGCATGATCAATGGTCAACATGATCATCAAATTCAATATCAGATAAACGCCTTACACACAAACATGGATGTAATACTAACTAAGAGGCCATGATATTTGCGATTGATTTAGAAATGACTTGGTCATGTTTGAAAAATAGATGGTAACGTGTCGGCCTCCTTGTTCAGTTTCCACTTGACGCGTGTTGCTTTGAATAAAAACTTGTTAAACACTGCTGTATATTGTTAAATACGGACTAATTGGTATGTGTGTTTATATTCATCATAAAACACCTCAAAAAATAATCTTAATTACAGTTGCACACTGCAGTTAGCCAAAACAGTATGCATAAATTATTTGTTGATATTTCTCTTCCTGATAAACAACATTTTAAGATATATTTCGAGATTTCGTAGATACGTTCGATATATCGACATGCCTGGTTCTGCTTTGAAGAAGCTTGACGACAGAAGTCAAAAGGCTTGGCCATATGATCCTAGTCTTAAAACTGTTATTTGGCATTGTAGCAGACGCCGTGAAGTGCTTTCAATGCAAGAGTGGCTTTGACACGGGGTGTGGGATACCCTTTCGCCCTGAAGGTCTCCCCACCTGCACAGGACGTTTCTGCAGCTTGGTGGACGCTAAAGTTAAAGGTGCGATTTCGGTATTGCTCTTGACATCACTGTTCAAAATATAAGTTTCTTTGTGGTGACTTCTTCCGCACCGATGATAGCGACAAGCGTTCGAACGTTAAGTACATGCATATAACCGAAGGTTGTTTACACTGATAAAGACTGCATTTGGCAGGTTTCTGAATTAAATAGTATTACTCTTATTCCAATTCATAGGAACAGCGGTCGACTTAGTGAGTAAGCTGCCTATTGTTTCCTAACGACTTGCTTTACTGTTTTGGTGAATTCTGTAGTGAGAACCTCTGAATATGATGCGACAACCAAAATATTCACATGCAACAAATAAAAAAGTCCTTCATTGAAGTCAATGTTTGTTTGTTAAAATACAAAGATGATGTTTCATAAGTAAACCAACGTAGCCTTGACGTTTCTACACAATACTATACTTGCCATACTGATTTTTGTGTTTCTAGGGTATCGCCACTTAGTGCGAGGTTGCCAGCAATTTTCTTCTGGGACGATTGGCCACAACTGCACCCAAACTCCGTCAGCGATAACGTGTACTTGTCACACCGACTACTGCAACAAGCGCAGTGTCAGAGACTGGGGCACAAGCTCGTCAGGTTCACGGACGGGTGTGCAAACAAACTTAGTGAACACATTGACATGCTTTGCCGTGCTACTGGGAAACCTTTCCAAACGCTAACCTTCCGTGAGACAGTATTACAGACCCAAAGTGGTTGGCACACCATTGCTGAACTACCTAACGAATCCAGCAGAAACAATTTCGCTATATAACGTATACCGTTTGGATTCGATATATCCCAGCATACGTAGACCACGTACCACGTTATGCTGCGTCGGGCAGTGGGGAATGACACTGCGTAGCACGGTTAACGTGCTTACACGTTTTGGGTGATTATGACATTATTTAGCACAGTAGCAAACCATATTTAGTCATTTAATTTATGCAGTAAAGTAGTCGTAGTCTCTGCAATATATATAATATATAATAACACACTTTGCACGCAGGTTCATTTGTTCAAGATTTGGGCTATTGTAATCAGTATTGAGCCATTACGGATTCATCAAACGAAATAATTTTCATAACTTCTTATATAATATTAATTCATGCGGTTTAGTACTTACCTTAAGTACATACCTCAAGTACTTACCTTAAGTACATACCTTAAGCACGGTCAACAGTTTCCTAATTTTGAGTAATGAGACCGTTACAATTGTTGTTTTTGTCTGTTGATGTTGCTTAAGTTCTATGTAATGGGTACTTCAATCTGTAATTCAACAGTGGTAGTTGCTTTAGATGTCACATTAGAACTTCATCCTCAACTGATTTAGCCTATTGCGAATCCGGTTAGTTGATGTCCAAATGTGTAGTATGTGAATAGTTTAGTAACATCCGCAGTCGATTTAATAGAAAATGCGTATTTTTTTTAAGTCATCGAAAAAAAATTATTTTAGTCTTTTAATCTGGTAAGGCACAAAATACTGGGTAAATACCGATCATGGACGTGACTTCCATCCTCTCGTCGATCACAAGGCAAAGTTACGAACTGTCACCAATGTTGATGGCTCTACCCCAAAAGCAGCCGAGAGAAACGGAGGAAAAGTAACTTATAATGCATGCATGAAATATTATTTTAGAGATCAACCTCACATCAGGTAAATTGTAGACAATTGCTACATCAGCAACCATTTCACAGATATGTCTAAATTTGAATCTTTCTGGAAGAAGAACATATGCCGGTAGTAAATACTGAGTGCCGGGGACACACAGGAAGTGAGAAGACACGACGCTCCTTGACATTGCTTAGTTCGGGCCAATATCAGGTGTTTTGCATAATATGCGTTTAATATCGTCAATAATGTGCAAATGTCTGTATGAAGCTGGCATGTAATAAACTGTGCTGTGAAAGTAAATCTCAAAATACATTGAAGCCTATTATTTCGCTAGCGCTACAATGTGCATAATATGCTTCGAACCCTTGATATCTAAAGTGTATAACAGACAAGGGGCGACTAACTTAACTTAATCGTTAACTTGCATAAGTTAAGTTAACATTAACTTAACTAGGTAACCTTTGAAGGTTAACTTAACTTAACTAGTTACAAAAGTGAATTTAAGTTAATCGAATAATATTCAAGATTAACTTAACGTAACGTCACCAGACACTGCGCTGAACGGAGAAGTTGTATATTCAAAAAGCCGTTTTTTGCGAACGAAAATGTTGATGCGTTGTAACTGGAGGGACACGGACTAACCCATGCAGACAATAACAACACTGTCCATATGTCCAATTTAACATTATATTTGTGTAGTTACGTCGTCGAACAAATTGATTGTTGACATTATAATATATACGAGGGTAGCTGGAAGTATGTTCAAGTGGTTCGATACTTCAGTTATGTACACACGCAGTCGCTTCATGTCACACAGCGGATTGTGATGCATAAAGTGAACGCAAACTCGGATGGAGATGGACCCGAACGAAGCATTGTCGAGCCTCGGAAACCCGTGGAAGAACCCATGGCAAATGGTTATATACAACCTCATTTTCTGCACCATGGGAGTTGTCTCTTCCTGGCAGATGATGGCAATTGTCTTTATAGGTGAGAACGATTTCACACCAACACACGCCATAAAGAACATTCAATGCATTCATTGTTGATATTTTATATAAAATATATCGTTTCGTTATGAATTAACCTGTAATTGGGAAAGAGCATAATGCTTGCTTTCGTGCACGTTGTCATAACGCTGCAAGGACTTATTCAGATCATTTTCCACGCACAAATGATGAGCTAAAACCGCTTCAAGTACTTACTCAGCCATTGCTAATGCACCTCGTGCACCACAACGTTGGCATAACACAAACTGATTATGAAAGATGCCGATGCGAGATGCGAGGATAGGTCGCGATGGTAATCGACTATTTGGTAATCGACGATATCGTATCTTATAAACGTATCTGAATAAAGGCCGAGGCAAACACTTGAAATTATCTCGTGTACAAATACTTGTTCTGCGTAGATGTATATGCGCTCATCGAGTGTTCATCGAGTGTTCTGTCTACACAGCTGTTCCATGTGTATGCGCTCATCGAGTGTTCATCGAGTGTTTTGTCTACACAGCTGTTCCATGTGTATGCGCTCATCGAGTGTTCATCGAGTGTTTTATCTACACAGCTGTTCCATGTGTATGCTCTTAATCATCCAAGCACAAACTAATTAATTCCGGTTCATTCTGGAATGAACAAACTGCCACACTTCTGTTCATTCAGTATTTTAGTAGTGTGTAAGCACAATCCATTTAATTACCCCAACCCACCCCCTAGATAGTAAGTTAGTTGAAGTCCGCCCATTTGAGATTAACTACATAACTGTTTTGCTAATTACTCATAATACAATACAATACAATGCAATACGAAAACCTTCCACTGCGCCGAAATCCTCGGAAAACCAAGACCAATAGCGCGTCAAAAGCAGTCTCAAACCAGTTTACAACAAGTCGTTAGTAATTGAACGACTAAGCTGAGGAATTAAAAGGAAAGCGAAGGAAAAGGTATACAAGTGACGCCGAAATATTATTATAATTTAACCCTAGCAATGTGTGAGTTCCACAGAGTCGGGACAGTAACCGAGAAAAAATTGTGCTGACGTTTGTCTTAACTCTACTTACGAAAAAATTACCACAAGTAAAATTAATGTTCGTAGCTTCCGAGGTTTTATTGCAGGAATGAGCAGCTAATCTAAATATGCCGGTAATTGCACAGATCTTGAAAAAGATGGGATATTGACTGGGATTGTAAGTGTCATACATCACCAATTACCTAATGTTACGAATGTGGTCAGCGTTAAAGAAGATCGTCAGCACAGCACGTCAGTCGACAGGCATGTCGTATCATTCCAGGCGGAACACCGAAGCACAACTGTCGGCTTCCGGGCGGCGTGTCGATGAATGAGTCGACTCCGTACCAGGACATTGGCGGAGAGCGAAGTTACGACAGCTGCCTCGTGTATGAGAACTTCAGCAGCGCCACCAACCGGACAGTGCCGTGTCCTCTTGGCTGGGAGTATGAATACGACTCGTTCACCATTACAGAACAGGTATGATCGAAATGAAATATATTCTTCCCTTGTATTCCTTGCGTGGTGAAGTCACATTGTATATTTTTGCGTTTATTCTCCTCCCTGTTAATGACTTCTTACCCCTCCCTCTCTCCCTTCCTACTTCCCTCCCTCCCTTCCTCCCTTCTCCTCACTCTCCCATCACTCTCTTATTTCCTCTCTCAGTCTTTATCTCCCTACTGTCTTTTCCTGCTCCTCTTGTCCATCTACTTACCTACCCGACTATGTGTTCTCCATTGTCATGTCAACTTTGTATATGTTGTTTTCCTTCCACCACATCTTATGTTTATCATTGTAGCTTTATCAATTACTCCTAACCGATTGTCGGAATATGGACTGCCCACCGAAGTCCGCTCCTAAATATCTTCCACTCCATTTTCTTCTTAATTCCAATCACTTCTCGCAATACATCCATTATCTTCCAATATTGCTGCTTCACTCGACATATTACTTGAACCTAGCTGTTATATGATATATGCAATTACTGCTCCTGTCTCTGTGTTAAGGTACAACAGAAACTTAAGATATGCAAGTAGAGCTGCATGTAAAAAAAGATGGATCGAACGATGAGAGACGGAGAAATATCCATTAATGCGAAGATACATTAACACACGTTATGATAGCTTGATATATGTATTGTATTCATAATCATTTTGCATTCCAATAAATAATACACTATTACGTGCGCTCGTTCATCCATGGACAGACCAACAATGCCCACTGTAACGCTGATTAACACGGCTACAACGCAGTATGTTCTATGTATTCAGTGGGATCTGGTTTGTGACAAGAACTACTGGACTGAGACGACCCAGACGGTGCTCTCGTTCGGGGTACTCATCGGGGCCATGACTATGACGACCGTCGCAGACAAGTTCGGCCGGAAGCGCACACTTCTCATATGCGCATGCGTAGGCAGCTTTGTCGTGTTCTTGACAGCCTTGGCCAGAAACTACTACTTGTTCACAGTACTGCGACTTCTGCTTGGGATCTTCCTACAGGCACGGTGATAATTTGCAATCTACAAATATATATGCATTAGTAGTATTTCTCACTTAGTAGTTTTGTTACTGTTGGGTCTCTGATTCTGGTAATTTTGTGATATTTTCCTGGGGAGAAAATGTCCTAGTGGACACTGTCCAGGGGGTGATAACCAGGGCGTCGTGTCTTGAAACAATGTCCGGGGGCATTATCTTAACTCCGTTGGAAAAATGAAATTTAAAATTCCCAGTCTCTGTGCCTTACTTGTCCAGTGACGTTTACACAGGGCACCATGATTTCTGCATTCGTGCTTGCCTGCGAATTATTTCCGGTAAAGCAGCGGACAATGGCAGGTATGATGGGACTGCAGTACTGGTCGGTCGGCATGGTGTTGCTTTCTGGGATAGCTTACGTCACGCGCAACTGGCGCCACCTGCTGATCATCACGTCACTGCCCGGATTACTCGTGGTGCCACTGTTCTGGTGGGTACCAGATAATAATAATAAAAAAAAACTTATAATAATAATAATAATAATCATTTTAATAATAATAATAATAATTAATAATCTCACTACAACCCAACAAGTGTATGTTTGTGTGTTTATATGTATGCTATGCTATTTTTCCCAGATGCTTTGCACATAGGGCGTCACAATTTACGGGGTTCACCTCACCGACCACACGGACGGGTCGTCTAAAAACATTTTTTTTAAATTCACCCTGCTATTACCTCTTTCTACGAACAATCGAATGGTCCTTTATAGTTATTACGCACAACTGGCCGCAACGAGATGCGAACAATTACGTACAGTTGTTGACAAGGTCATGCGTCTTTTCTTCGATTTAACAAGATTGCCATACAAAACTGCAAGTTCCAGGTGGCAAGTGGACAAGGAAGCTTATCGTGAATCCAACAATCTTATCATCTATGCATAACCCGCCCTTATCAGATATTTGTAAATTTTATTTTAAAATGTATGTTCTACTATTACTCTCTGCCTTCTGTCTGCAAGCCACTTTTCTATCTAGTTGATTGCATCATTACCAATACCAATACCATGAGCTTTTAGTTTAAATAACACTCTTTGATGTGGCACTTCATCGAAACCTTTCTGAAAATCTAAGTAGACATCATCCACTGGTGACACATCATCTACCCACTTTGTAATTTCTTCCAAAAACACAAGGGACTGATCTTGACCTTGCTTTTTAGGAACCCACGTTGACATTTATTTCTTAATTTATGCTTTATAAGGAATTCCACAATGTGGTCTCTAATTAACGTTTCTAATAATTTGCATACAACTTCTTTTAAACGCACAGGTCTGGAATTGTTTGTTTCTTTCCATTCTGAAGGAATTATTCCCAAATTAAACACTTTTGTAAGCGGTTTACTAATTTGCTCTACAATTTCCTTAAGCAGTTTTGGTGGTATCCCATCAACTTCAGGTGATTTGTTATCTTTCGTCTTCTTAATCGTCTTTGTTATCACTTAATTGCCCTCAAATTAGTAACTGGAACTGGAAGTGAGCTTCTTCAGTGGTAAAAACTGAGCTGAAATACTCACTAGGTTTACTGCCATTTGAAACCCGTCTGAAATTATGTTTCCTCTGTTATTTTCCAGTGGTACGACCTTTATCTCGAACTTTCCGTATACTTCTTACATAAACATATAAACTCTTGCTGTCATTTTTTATATTATCTGCCAATTTTTTTTTCTAATTTCAGTTGCAGCTAGGGTAAGTGAATCTGTGTAGTTTGTGTAGTCTTCTACACTTCCAGCGTATCTACATACCCTACACAACATCTGCTTGTGAGCAATTTTTTCTAATAGCCTCGTTTCTTCCTGGACCTTTTCCCTTGTTTTCTTAACAGAACAAATCTCTAAGAAATGCCCTCAATTTCATATTTTAAATAAGTCCAGCATTCTGTTGCTGTCTTCTCTTTCAATTGTCTTTGTTCTCATCCGTTGCTATTTATGTGTATTGCACGTTTTTACGTTCATATTAAATTGGATCTCATTATGATCACTGGAACTCAAAGTTTCGCGTACTTTAATATTGTCAACTAATTCGATTTGAGAAGAAAAAACTTAATTCAGCACATTCCCACGCTCTTTACATCTTCCTCTGTTCGTATGTTTGGACTACGATGAATTACTCCTATTGTTAATGTTGAGTTCTTGATAGCTACGTCGCACTAAATAGCTTCCTCATAATCTGCTTCACTTTTCAGTGTTATTTCATATGCTTGGATATAATCTTTAATATATAAAATTATATAAAATTATTCCACCCCCCCCCGCCCCTGCCCACTTCTCTCTCCCCTGTCCTTCCTGAACATTACATAGCCTGTCAGTGCTAACTCAGCGTCTACTATATCTTTATTTCTCCATGATTCTGTGATGCCTATTACATGAGGGTCAATATAGGTTTTCTATTTACCATACTCCTGGCATATAAGTGTACACATTTCAGTTAATTTTCCGAAATAATTGATGAACATTTCTTTGGATGTTTATTTGTGCTCCTTTGAGTTTTCTCTGTAAGTTCCCCCTGCGCATCTTTCCCCACAAAACTTAGCCACATGTCTACGAAGCCAACTCCCTCCTCCATACATACCTTCAGTACCATACGTACCTTCGCCATCCTCCTACACTTCCTACACTCCTGACCCCTGCCACCCATTACTGATAACATCCCCGACAACACAAACTGTCCAGTTACGTAACACAAGGGCAAGGCGTCGTTAGACGTTACTTTAACTGTCAGTATTACCTCGTAATCTCGAGAGATATCGACTGGCAGCATCAAGTACCAAGGCATATATGGATATTTCTGTGATAACGTTTGTTTAATATTGTTATCAGTCATGAACTAGCAACTTATCCCGCCCAGAGGATGGGCATTTTTGTTTGTAATAACAATAATATCATAATTGCGTAATTGCTAATTATAATCTTTTTTTTATAATCGACCGTGACTATGTATGTATATTTGTACGTTATGCTGCTCCTAGACGCTTCGTATCTCGGGCGCCAAACTTTCAGGGGTTCATCTACGACCTCACGGTCGGGTCGTCTACGACCTCACGGTCGGATCGTCTACGTCCTCACGGTCGGGTTGTCTACGACCTCACGGTCGGGTCATCTACGACCTCACAGTCGGGTCATCTACGACCTCACAGTCGGGTCATCTACGACCTCACAGTCGGGTCATCTACGACCTCGCAGTCGGGTCATCTACGACCTCACAGTCAGGTCATCTACGACCTCACAGTCGGTTCATCAGTTTTATATGTTACTCGAAATTCACTCCGCTATTACCATTTCTATAAACAATCAAATTACCCTTTGTATGTATGACGTACACTTGTTCGCAACACCATGCGAACAATTGCGTATAATTTGTTCACAACATCGTGTGTCTTTTTTGCGATTGTTACGTAACACAAGGGCAAGGCGTCGATAAACGTTATTGTAACTGCCAATATTACGTCGCAATTTCGATGTATTAACTGGCATCACCAAGTACCAAGGCATATATGAATATTTCTATGATAATTAAGTAATTAAACACTTGTGTTGTTTACTCAAGCTATCCACTGGCGTTGGTGCCTCGATGCGTAACCCACGCGTGTGTATTTGTGTGTGTGGGTGTAGTCGCGTTCTCAAACGGGACAAATTGCTCTTAGATAATACACATAGTATAGTAGGTGACAATTGTTACGGTTTAGCCGTAAGTCTTCTTTCTTTTACTGCCCGTCTTTGTCAAGTGGCAGACTAACAGGTCATTAGTTCAACATATATCCAAAGAGCTACTCTCGCGAATAATTTAGGTATGCGCAGTCAGCTGCGCCGAAGTCTTTGAGATATGCTCAATTTATCCCAGTTTGCACACCGAGATCATTTCGAGAGTGATCGGCCAAAAAATTATATATATATATATATATATATATATATATATATATATATATATATATATATATATATATATATATATATATATATATGTATATGTACGTGTGTGTGTGCGTAGGGTCTATATATTACATGTTCGGTTTTGTTCTTACATATATCTATTACCAGTCTTACAGGTGTGCACTCAGTGTTGGCACTTATATCAATGCGACATTTGTGTTCAGTGATTTTAATGCGATTATAATTTAATGAGTTACAATATATATATATATATATATATATATATATATATATATATATATATATATATATATATATATATACATATATATATATATATATATATATATATATATATATATATATATAATGTATTTTACATATACACATATACATATTTTTACATATATACATATACATATATATATATACATATTTATATATATATATATATATATATATATATATATATATATATATATATATATATATATATATTGTATTTTTACAGTTATAATAATTATACAGTTATTATTGTTTACTGTGTGATGAAAATTAATGTTCTTCTGTTAAGCAATTGAAGCAGTAATATCGGTGTTTTCAGGATCATACCGGAATCAATACCCTGGCTCATTGCCAAGAACCGCATCCAGGAAGCCAAAGAAATTTTACTGACGGCGGCTAAAAGGAACAAGGTGAAACTGCCCGAGAAATATCGACCGGGTTCCTGCAACGGCTCCTCTTCCGTCTACAGGAAATCAAGCAGCGACGAAAATATCTTGAAAATGAGTCGCCCTCTTGCGACCAGAAAGCGCAAACACGAACGTCGAACGATGGAATACACTGTACTGGACATACTAGTGTCGACTAAGCTGCGCGTGTATGCCTTGGTGATGTGTTATATATGGTACGTAACTCATAGTGTTGTCTTTGAATTTTTGTTTTTTTTTCTTTCCAGTAACATTATCAATGTTACTATAATATGGCTCAATAACACTCGAGTCTACCAAAATTCGAAAAAAGCAGCCATCATTTGAAACGTAACTGAACCGAAGCAATAAATAACACCGCCATTTATTTCGTAACGTACACTGCTGAACTGTGTTGTTTATGAACGATCAGGACCAGTCACCCAATATATCTGCAATTGTAAATTGGCATGCACTGTTTATTAGAATTGTGATTGTATTGTTGTTGAATAATTTATGATAACCTAGTTACAATCACAAATATATATTGTCACTGTAATGAACAAAGC
>BSQZ01000045.1:4558163-4565663 GCA_033239005.1 Lamellibrachia satsuma | reverse complement strand
CTAACCTTATTTTATACACAAATGCCTCGGACAAGTTTGACAAGCATGTAGGGCAACCCTGTGACGTAGCTGTTCTGCGTGTAATCCTCCCTTGTCACGGGTGGTGATGAGAACCAGTTGCGGGTGGACGCCTGAGTTAAGGTGGTGCGCTGGGTGTGCGCTGATGCAGAGGGGGAAGCCTCTCGCTGGGACCTTCTCCTCCAACAAATCTGTCCCCCACACTCAGATCCACGTAAACAGCCTTAGGATGGTATGTGGCAAACTGGGGAAAACGTGTTGGTTATTGCTATGTGTTGCAGGGCTAATTCGAGACAACTGGGTTTGTGCTGAATCCCCCCTCGCTCCCGTCTTTGATCACTGTCTGGGAATCCAAATTGGCATCCATCTGCAATCGAGTTCTCCTGAGTGCAAATACCGAAATGGCCAAATGTTGTTTTAACTCATTAGGACATCTGTATGCAGTTGAAATTGGGAAATGTCATGATAAACATTAAGAGTTTATGAAACGAAATAAAGATGTGCATAATCGGCACATCAAACGTAAGTTGTGGCAGTGGTGAAATGATGAGTGGCGCCACTGGTGGGGAGTTTGTAATAGAGGAAACCTGGACTATCGTATGTTTATACAATACAATGCAATACAATATTTTTTTATTGAAACAACAAACATAGTAATGGCTGCAATAGCCGTGACAATATATATATTTATTGAAACAACAAACATAGTAATGGCTGCAATAGCCGTGACAATATATATATTTATTGAAACAACAAACATAGTAATGGCTGCAATAGCCGTGACAATATATATATTTATTGAAACAACAAACATAGTAATGGCTGCAATAGCTGTGACAATATATATATTTATTGAAACAACAAACACAGTAATGGCTGCAATAGCCGTGACAATATATATATTTATTGAAACAACAAACACAGTAATGGCTGCAATAGCCGTGACAATATATATATTTATTGAAACAACAAATATAGTAATGGCTGCAATAGCCGTGACAATATATATATTTATTGAAACAACAAACATAGTAATGGCTGCAATAGCCGTGACAATATATATATTTATTGAAACAACAAACATAGTAATGGCTGCAATAGCCGTGACAATATATATATTTATTGAAACAACAAACATAGTAATGGCTGCAATAGCCGTGACAATATATATATTTATTGAAACAACAAACATAGTAATGGCTGCAATAGCCGTGACAATATATATATTTATTGAAACAACAAACATAGTAATGGCTGCAATAGCCGTGACAATATATATATTTATTGAAACAACAAACATAGTAATGGCTGCAATAGCCGTGACAATATATATATTTATTGAAACAACAAACATAGTAATGGCTGCAATAGCCGTGACAATATATATATTTATTGAAACAACAAACATAGTAATGGCTGCAATAGCCGTGACAATATATATATTTTTTCAGTGACGTAATGTTTGAAAGGAATACACAAGAAGTTAAAAAACATTTAATTCAGAACTAGCAACAGCAACTAGTAACAGTAACTAGATTATATCATACAGGCTAACTATGTATATTCACTTATGATTGCTTTCTTATACCTGTGTTTGAATGACCTTACTGTATTAATGTTAGTGTGCTCAGTATTTAAGGAATATTTCTGTATATTTAAGGAATATACAGAAAGAGTCATAGCTCTGATATTTGTGGTAACACAACATCTCACAAGTTGAATTGGTTGAAGTGTTATTGTTGAAATATCTTTTTTCATAAAGTGTTGTTGTCTGTTAACTGGTAACTTGCATTGGTATGCTTTAAACATATAAACAGCTGTTTTGAATTTTACCAGGTCTACAAATTTTAATTCACGTGACCTGTAGAATAGAGGGGTTGTGTGGTCAATACGATTCGCACCATACAATAGTCTCATTGCTCTCTGTTGGAGTATGACAATACCACTGATATTGGTAGGATAAGTGTTTCCCCATATTTCAGAACAGCAATTAATATATGGTAAGAACATAGAGCAGTACATGATATGCATGTACTGTATGTCTACTAGCTGACTACACTTATATAATATGGCTGTACTCTTTGAGAGTTTAGATTTAACACTTGCTATATGGTCTTTCCAATTCAGCTTCTCATCGATTAATGCACCAAGAAACTTGGCAACCCATACTCTATCAATGTTTACACCATTGATTGTTATGTCAATATTAGCACTCAGAGTATTATTACCAAATAACATGTAACTTGTTTTCGAAACATTCAAGGACAACTTGTTTACAGCAAACGAAGTACACATTTTGTCCAGAACAGATGATACTGTTGTAATAAGTTGATTGATATTTTTGCTTGCACAAAACAAATTAGCATCATCAGCAAACAAGATATATTTTACGAGTTTAGAAATGATACATAAATCATTCACATACAATATAAAAAGTTTAGGTCCTAATACTGAACCTTGCGGGACACCACATGATATATTTAACAAGTTAGAGTGGAATCCATCAAAACAGACAAACTGTGATATATTTGATAAATAACTTCTTATCCAATTATGTGCCACACCTCTAAACCCATAGAACTCAATGTTTTCACAAAGCAATTTATGATCAACTGTATCAAAAGCTTTTTTAAGTCAATGAAAACACCCATTGTGTGCATTTTGCTATCTAGAGATGCAGTTATTTCATTAACCAACTCAGTTAGGACATACGAGGTGGACATATTTTCACGAAATCCATATTGACTAGGATTAATGACCTTATATTTGTCAACAAATGCACTTAGTCGAGTATTAAAACGTTTCTCTAATATTTTAGAAAATTGTGGCAGTAATGAGATTGGTCTACAGTTTGTGCAGTTTTCTTTGTTTCCAATAAATATGGGGATTATTTTGGCAATTTTCAGTTTGTCTGGGAAAACCCCAGTTTTGAAAGATGTATTAAAAACATGGGTCAGTGGTTTAATAATTGTGGTAATTACACGTTTGACAATATTCATACTAAGACCATCTGCATCAGTTGAGCTTTTGTTTTTGCAGCTTTCAACAACCTTATGAACTTCTTTTTCATCAACTGGTGACAAAAACATGCAGTTGTCATTTCTGTTTTTTAAGTAATCAAATACAGATGAACCAACTGGAGTCGTAATGTTTTTAGCAAGGTCTGGATCTACATTTGTAAAGAATTCGTTAAACATGCTGGCAATATTTTCTTTAGTTCCAACGAATTTATCGTTGTTGATAAAATGTTCGGGGTATTCATGTTTCTTCTGCACTTTACCCATAATTGTTCGTAATATCCTCCATGTACCTGCAATATTTTTCCTCCAACAATAATGCACAGTAATATTTCTTTTGCATACCTATTCATACATACTGTCAGTTCGTTTTTATATAATTTATATGTTTTCTGTGGTAATTGTTCTGTGTTTTAGGAGTAACCGATACAAGTTATTTTTTTGTGGCAAGCATTTACTAAACTACTTGTTAGCCATGGTTTCTTTGGTTCATGTTGGATAGTTTTTACATTGACCTCTTTCACAGGGCAACATTTATCAAAAATACATGTAAAATCAGAAATAAAAGTATCATATGCTGCATTGACATTATTCTTATCCAGCACATGTTCCCATGAGAACTTACCCAGTTCACAATTGAGTAAGGTAATATTTTCTTCTTTTATTTGACGTATACATCTTGTGTTACGTTTATGTTGGTTATCTTTATTCTTTATATTATTTTTACACATTGCAAATATTGGAAGGTGATCACTTATACCATTTATGAGTAGTCCACAAGCATAGTGTTGTTCAATATATGTTGTAAATATATTATCAATGAGGGTTGTAGTAGTGCGTGTAATTCTGGTAGGTTTAGTTATGAGCGGATACAATCCTATGTCATACATTAAATCTAAGAAATGTATCACACTGTCTTGTGACTCATGTTACAACAAGTCTATGTTGAAGTCACCACATACAAACATTGTTTTATTGTTGTGGTTATTGTTTAAAATTGGCTCAAGACTGTCACAAAATGTTGATAATTTTTGTCCTGGTGCTCTGTATACACAGCTTATCAACAGATTACTCGTTGTTTAAGGTTAATGTCTACCGTTACACACTCAAGAATGTTATCAAGCACAACTGATTTATTTGTGATTAACTTGCTTTCGAATATGTCTTTTATGCAGAGTGCAACACCTCCACCTTTTGGTTAATTCAGTGTTAAACACATTATATCCTAGCATATTATAATCTGAAGTACTATTTGTTTGAGCTGCCCAAGTTTCGGTTATGGCAATAATATCAAAGGAACACTTTAAGGCATGTATGCAACCCATGATTTTGTCAAAATTCCTGTTAAGACTGCGCGCATTAAAGAGTATAACAGAAATACCCACTTCTTTATTAAGTTGGACATCAGAATTGAATTGCTCTTCTGTGTAATATTTGCAAGATACCAAAATGTCATTATACATTTTTTATCTTGATCTATATCTTTTTCATAGTCACAAACACCATAGTCTTTGTAATTGAAGTAGCCAAAGTTCAAGTCTGTGCTGACTGTATTAAGTTCATGTAAGTGTTAGTCATAGTTTGGTTTAGATATGTAATTTATGGTCATAAAATCATCATCATCAACATTTCCAAACGGAAATAAATCCACCATATTCGTATAATCATCCATTACCATTTAACTTGGTTTAACTGTCTTATTTGATCACACAGGCACCGGCAGTACATTGAGATATCAAAGTAACATAGAAGGTCATTGCTGTGAGTAATAATATAGAATACAGTCATAACCACTAAACACACACTTTGAATGACAATTAGTTTTGTTGAGTAAAACATGATTTCGAGATCCAGATGACAAGAACATACATAATAGTAATACATAGCAAATTGCAATTGTTAAAATGATAACTCACACGTGTCATACTGGGCATGATGTCGCTGGCACATCACTTATGTCCATATACTGCCAAGTCATACTCATTTGAGATGTGGATAACATTACCACTATTGTTCTTTACCATCACTTTCCCTGCAGCAGTCCAGCAGTCTTAGCTGCCTTTAATTTAATTTAGCTGCCAGATGGCGATACGTCGATGTTGACAAGAGTTTCGTTGTTCATATCTATAATATCATGGACGAGTGGCTTAGTTTGAATTAAATTAACAATTAGCCACCAAAACAATTCTGGCGACAATTCTACCGTGCGCTGAAACAATGGCGTGCTCGATCTCATTCTGGACCGAGGTGATTATATTAACCAGAGTCTACTTTAAAATGCATGTTACAGATTTGATATATGTTGCTCAGTTTGTTCAGACTGTAACAAATCGTTGCCATTAAATGCACCAACACATTAGTTATGATGGCTGACAGTTTCAAGGATGATATTGAATCGAACGAACGTACATGCCAGTTCCATCATTGCAAAGCCAATCAGTTAGAAATTGTTCTTAGGGCACAATACCTATTTGCAAAATAAATTCATGCACGCGTAAGGTCTAGTTTTAATTTGGAATTACAACAAGTATATTATTTAAGACAGTGAGTTCACTTCATATCTACTATACTGGTAACTATATATGCTTATGGGCATGTTTAATTGGTTGTTAATCGTATGTCTAAGTTATTCTGACAGACAATCAAGTCACTAACTGAGAGCTCTCAATTCCGTACGTGTGTTCTAAAAATAATTTAAGATTGGTTACACTTCTCTTCACTGAATCTAGGCCAATCCGCTACTGTACAATACGTGAATATTTCCTCGTTGGCTGAATACACAAATCATATTGACAGACTCAGTGTTGAAAGATCAAAGTCGACTACTCTCATAGCTGCGTTCTCCTTAATCAGTACACATGCACGATTCGTAGTTGCGAATGAATAAGATTGAACTAGCATCTAGTCTAATAAGCAGCTGGTGACCAATTTTGTAAGGACGAATTTGGGTAAGTAACCAGGATTGATGTGTTGGGGTGGCAGAGTGGTTTCCGTCGTTACACTTCAATCCTGACTGAATATTCTCACGGTACATATCCGTCATCGCCTTTCGTCGTACTTGTATACATTTCGACAGACTGCAACCCTACAATGTATTGGTGTAACGAAGGTGGCAATGTATGGCACTGGATTATTTAGTGGGGAGCATTTCGCCACGACGCTCAGTTTGAGGATAAGAATGTTGCTATGCTGAATTTGAATAATGTCCCAACTAAAAAAACATTCACACATTATTAGCCCCTCTTTCGTTATCCAATTTCCGCTACTGATAAAAAAGAGTATATACCGAATGTGCAATTTCTGAGTTCTTGTGTAATGCAACTTTTATTTCTCGACATTTATAAGTGACTGCGTACATATTATTAAATGTTATTATGATTATATTGTCATGTCAATGCAATGCCAATGCCTCTTTTGCAATATAACCATATCTTAGATGTGATATAACTCTTAATAATCCTTGTGTAATAACACAGTTATACAATGACACTCACTCTGTAATATACCATTGAGATGCCACTTACAACATTACGTTAATAATACCATTTATCACATAATCTTAATAACTGCAACTGTTTATATAGCATGGACGTTTATATCACCCTTACTTTATATTAGTTAGTAACATAATTTAATTTGTTTATATGCTCTTAATTATTCTACAATAGGTGAATCTTGTCATCAGCCCATTTTGGGTTTCTAAAGGATCGCATGAGCTACTCGACTCTATTCACTTTTCCGATATAAACTGTCGTCTAACGAATCGCTCAGGTCCACATTCAATGTTCTTACGTCATTTCGTTCTTAGGACATTCATGCTTGGCCAATTGACTCTGCTGCTATGGCTTACCACGAACACGAGTACCCGGGACAGCGAGTGTTACATCTGCCCCGTCTCTACGAAGATGTTCCCGGTATGCAACTTCAACTAGACCACTTCTCGCACGACGACGTCAAAAATGCTTTCCAGTTGGTACAAGAGGCCGCCGCCAGGGGCGCCAATGTCGGCGTTCATGAATATCCGGATGTAAACTCTTTCCGGAAACGTATATGTCTCTCGGAATCATTCGCTTTGAAAGAAAATAAAAGCGGACAATTGAAAGCATTACTCCTGGTATGCCCGTTTTACATGAGTCGCACAATTCCAGTTTATTTGGCAAGGATTTTTATCTTTTCATCTGCAGATCTAGACAGGGTTAACGCATTTCCACATTTAATTAAACTATCCCAACAGATCACGAACGATTTAGGACGGTGTTATAGCGCATGCGTGATGCTGGTGTTTAGAAAATGCGAATCACTGTTACGAGAACTTAGAAAGCAGAAGTTTCTCGTTGTCGCATGTTTGCCACTAGGTGGCGAATTGGTAAACATGGGCCCGTGCGAGACTCTCGTTCTGTACCGTGAGATCTATGGTGTACCACCAGTCGAGGTAAGTGTGGAAATCTGACAGAGTTTCGTCGCT
>BSQZ01000045.1:4550663-4553163 GCA_033239005.1 Lamellibrachia satsuma | reverse complement strand
CCTAGAACAACATGGCGGCCTCCAGTGAGTCGCAGGCCCCATTGGGAACCTCTGCTCGAATCCACATGTATCCCTACTTCCGGCGCAGTGATGTTTAACCGTGCGTTCTGTTGCAGGTCGGTGTCAACAAGACGGACTGTTCTACTATGGCGACCGCAGCTATGTGACGTGTTCTCACGGCATCGCCTACATCCGGCAGTGCGCACCGGGGACGCGCAACAGTGGGCGGGGCGTCCTGTGTGATGTCAACCTCGTCGATCACGGGTACGCAGCTGTGCACCACTCGCGCCGTAACAGTAATTCTGGCGGATACAGTAACTCCAACGGCAATTCCGGGGGCTACGGTAGTTCTGGCGGTTACGGAAATTCGAACGGTCATGGTAATACCGGCGGATACGGTAATTCCGGCGGATACGGTAATTCTGGCGGGTACGGTAACTCGAACGGTCATGGGAATTCCGGTGGATACGGTAATTCTGGCGGTTACGGTAACTCGAACGGTTATGGGAATTCCGGCGGATACGGTAATTCCGGCGGATACGGTAATTCTGGCGGGTACGGTAACCCGAACGGTCATGGGAATTCCGGTGGATACGGAAATTCTGGCGGTTACGGTAACTCGAACGGTTATGGGAATTCCGGCGGATACGGTAATTCCGGTGGATACGGTAATTCTGGCGGTTACGGTAACTCGAACAGTCATGGGAATTCCGGTAGTTACGGAAATTCTGGCGGGTATGGTAATTCCGGCGGTTACGGTAATTCTGGCGGAAACGGTAACTCGAACGGCCATGCTAATTCTAAGGGTTACGGTAACTCGGGCGGTTACAGTAACTCGGGGGGTTACGGTAACTCGTATGGCTCGTCCTACGGTAACCAAGGCTACCAAGCGTACGACAGTGGCTCGCATGGCGGCAACATGTACGGCGGTCGACGCGCCTACACCAAGAGCTCCACCGCCAACGACCAGATAAAACTAAGAGAGAACGTCAGTCGCTACAGTAAGTCTACCTCCGGCGGCGCCACTCAGCATACGGGCCGGGGCACGACCGGTTACGACGCGTCACCCGCTAGACAGGAGAGCTACACTTCCGGTCGCGAACAACTGACGACCAATAGAAAGTATGGACGCGTCATCGATGTGACCTCTCCTGGCGGCTACAAGAAGATAGTGTCAGTTATACGCAGGACCGGATCTACATCTGCCGGAAGACAGCGGTATACGCCTACTCGTGCTGCCTTTGAGAAGGACCGGAATATGTACGGTCGTATGCAGACGTCGTACCCGATCAAACACGGTCGAAAAGAACTGCGGGTCTGGCAGTCGGGACAAATGGCGTCCCCTTATGGCTACGGCAGTGCTAAGTACGGATACGCCTATGGCTCAAAACTTGCCAGCCAATAGAGACTCTAGTAACTCGGTTGCGTATATGACCTTTTGACCACTAGCCATACAATTTCATGTATCATTATAACACTGTTGGAAAAATCTTTATCTCACTCAATTATAGATGTATTATTAAATGTGAATTGAATAAAGGTTTGAAATAAATTGTGTAGATCTATGAACAGTTCGACGATAACGTGTTGGCATGGTTTGACGCTAACATGATTTTACTATAATAAATTAGTAGAAACGTCTCACAGCCTTCAGATTCAAGACATATTGTTCGTTTATTTGCGTTTATCGCAATCTCATGAAGTATACAGCTATTGAATCGGATTAAACAGAGGCGGCTTACACAGTCAATAAAGAATGAACTCTGTTATTTTCTTCTGTCAATGCTGGCTACATCTGTCTAGGAAGTCGACAAACGGTCTCCAAGAGATACGTGATTTATATATGCACACATAAATATAATGTCACATATAATGCTGCAACACATTTGTTTTCAAAGAGTCTACACACGAGTTACTCAATCAATTTGAAAAGTTATTTGTAACAACCACACATTTGACCAATATCAAGCTCTCAGTTAATTTGCTGCTAGGTTGTCTAGCAAGTATTCAGTTAGTCTGTGAAATTGTGTGATATTTCGCAAACATTTTATTTTTTACGACCAATTCAGCAATCATGTCAAAATCTTTGGTAAAGTCGTCACAATATTCCAGTTATCACGTCTGTGGTTGTTCGACTGAAACACAACAGCGTCAACGAGGGTTTCGCATCACGTCGAGTGGTGTCATATTTGCACGGGTCAATGTGTTTCATGTAGTGTTTCGGAGCAAAAACCTATCCTCAAGCTTCCGTTTGTAAGCAAAATTATCCAACGACGGGACTTGTATCACGCCCATTTAGTAAATGTCGTCGTAACGAAATGACGGACGCGAATAAAATATCGCTACACTTGCAGTGCTGTAGGCCTTTTTCTACCCAACTGATTGACACATGCTGTGGGTCTTATCCCATATTAATAGTTAAACCCGCGCTCTTCTAGTTTATATCGCAGTGGCTATTGACCCAGCCATTGTGCGCATGCCAAATACGCCAGCAGATATT